>JAMQGT020008681.1:0-42486 GCA_024447675.2 Pterophyllum scalare | reverse complement strand
TCAAGTTGAAGGTTGCAGACTCGTTGCAGTCGTTCAAAACTTGAGATTTTTTAGCATTAGAGAGACAATATTTAAGGAGTCATGTGGAAATCGAAAATGTTTCAACCTATAGAGGGCTGAATTCAGTGGGTCCAAGGATTTCATGATGATACCTCCCCAGACCATCACTGATGTCCTCCACCTGTAAAATCATTCCTGTTTTGGGGGTTGTCTCATTGTTGCCCCTGGTGTTAATTTCATTAACAGCAAGAGCAGCTGAAACTGGTTCAGCAGGCCCCCTCTGCTACTTGCTGGACCAGAATCAAAAGCAGCGAGAACAGTTAACTGAGCTGCACGCTATACTCTGGTTAACAGCTTTCGATTTTGTTATTTTTTTTTCGAACAGTGTGCATGTGGTACAAGAGTTTCGCTAAATGTAAGCAGGCAACCGGTAATAATCCGATATTATTGCTAACACACATGGCCCAATGTTGCAAAAAACTGTCTTGAAGAGAGAAGTAGGCTGGAACATCAAACCAGGCAGAACGGAAGGCTTCATGCTATCAACCACACTAGATCAGATCGTTCAAGTACATCTGTGAGAATTCCTCCAGGATAGATGGCCGGCTGAGATACAGGAAGGGAAAAAATACAGGGATTAATATTAGCTCTGATATCAGTCACTTTCCAATAAAGAAGGTCAGAAAGTCTTCAGTCTTCACTAGACATTAATGGCTATGGCAGGAGGAGCAGGTGTAACAGTGTGTCTTTGATTGTTGTAACATTTTTTGGATTTTGCCTGCTGTTAAAAATAAACAGGACTTGGAGCTTTGCTGTTTTTCCATAAATGCTCCACTTTCCGACCGGCGTCGCTTCGAGCAGCGAATACGGTTAATTATCCAGGGAAAGGAATGGGACAGAGTACCTTTCTAATTTTAAAAGGAGCCACTTCTTTCTAAAACCAGACAAACACTGATGATTAAAAGAATTTACTAAAATATTTGCGACTTCTTCAGTGAATTAAAAGCAGGCGATAAATTTCTCTGTCAAGGTGATTGGGAATGTCTAGAGTGAGTCGATGCGGAACAAATCGGCAATCCAAATTGAGAGACAAATTAAAAGGAATACAAACATGATATTAAGATTCTAGTTTGATGAATTCTGCAGCGTGTTTATCTCAAATATCATCTATGTTAAAGTTAAAATTTCCAATAATGAGAAACTTACTGTTGCTGTGCTGAGGAGCTTACACAGTGCAGGTCGATGATGTTCAGTTTATGATGGCAATCTTTTATCATTATCTTATATATTATATTTATATTATATTTATATAATATAATATTATTATATTAATGATATATTATTATATAATATTATATATTATCTTATTTATTATATATTATATTATATATATGATACTATCATGTAGGTAAATGTACGTTTTTACTTTTTCTGGGCGTAACGCATCCATGACCTGAACTGGCGTGGCATTTGTTCAGCGCTGTTACTGTATGAGCAGAAACACTTGTCTCAAGTGTTTTACAGTGTAAAGCAGCAGCCCTGCCGCATGTACCAGAGATACACTGAACTCCTGAGCCATGAAGGCAGCCGTGAAACTTTAAGCACCGTATATCGCAGTAGAACTTGCAGAGGAAAAAAAGGTTTTATCCCTTTTTTTCGGTGTAAAGTGTTCTTGGGGTTGATGTTAGATTTAACCGGCAGTGCCACAGTTAGTTTTCTCCTGTGACCATCAAAATGAATTTATGGATCTCCCTCCATTCATTTACGCAGAGGCTTCAAAATCATGCTTCAAGTTCTGTTTGAGCATCTAAATCCATGTGATAGCTTTATATGAAAGCACAGTCCTCCTTCTTTAAACTGTAAAACTAATGACAGTACTGCAATATTGTGCAAAAGTTTTGAGTCACTCATTTCTTTATATTTTCCTTCCTAACAGCCAGGCTGTCTGTTTTACAATTTAAAGAAGGAGGACTGTGCTTTCATATAAAGCTATGCACATGGATTTAGATGCTCAAACAGAACTTGAAGCATGATTTTGAAGCCTCTGCGTAAATGAATGGAGGGAGATCCATAAATTCATTTTGATGGTCACAGGAGAAAACTAACTGTGGCACTGCCCCGGTTAAATCTAACATCAAACCCCAAGCACACTACACCCGAAAAAAAGGGATAAAACCTTTTTTTCCTCTCCAAGTTCTACTCCGATATACGTGCTTAAAGTTTCACGGCTCCCTTCATGGCTCAGGAGTTACATGTATCTCTGTAATACTGCAGGGTTGCTGCTTTACACTGTAAAACACTTGAGACAAGTGTTTCCTGCTCATACAGTAACAGCGCTGAACAAATGCCACGCCAGTTCAGTGCCATGGATGCGATTGCGCCCAGAAAAAGTAAAAACGATTACATTTACCCTGCATGATAGTATCATATATATAATATAATATATAATAAATAAGATAATATATAATATTATATAATAATATATCATTAATATAATAATATTATATTATACTCAAAAAAATATAATATAAATATAATATATAAGATAATGATAAAAGATTGCCATCATAAACTGAACATCCATCGACCTGCACTGTGTAAGCTCCTCAGCACAGCAACAGTAAGTTTCTCATTATTGGAAATTTTAACTTTAACATAGATGATATTTGAGATAAACACGCTTCAGAATTCATCAAACTAGAATCTTAATATCATGTTTGTATTCCTTTTAATTTGTCTCTCAATTTGGATTGCCGATTTGTTCCGCATGATTCACTCTGACATTTTTAATCACCTTTACAGATAAATTTATCGCTGCTTTTAATCATGAAGAAGTCGTAAATATTTTAGTGAATTCTTTTAATCATCAGTGTTTGTCTGGTTTTCGAAGAAGTGCTTCTTTTAAAATTCGAAAGGTACTCTGTGTCATTCCTTTCCCTGGATAAATAACCGTATTCGCTGCTCTAAAATGTTGGTCGGAAAGTGGAGCATTTATGGAAAACAGCAAAGCTCCAAGTCCTGTTTATTTTTAAGTGTTCAATAAAGACACACTGTTACACCTGCTCCTGTTGCCATAGCCATTAATGTCTAGTGAAGACTGAAGCTTTCTTACCTTTTATTGGAAAGTTACTGATATCAGAGCTAATATTAATCCCTGTATTTTTTCCCTTCCTGTATCTCAGCCGGCCATCTATCCTGGAGGAATTCTCACAGATGTAATTAAATGATCTCATCTAGTGTGGTTGATCGCATGAAGCCTCCTTTGCCTGTTTGATGTTTTGCCTACTTCTTTCAGAGCAAGACAGTTTTTTGCAACATTGGGCCATGTGTGTTAACAATAATCGGATGATTACCGGTTGCTCTGCTTTACATTCAGCGAACTCTTTGCACCCATATACACTGTTCAAAAAAAAATAACAAAATCAAAGCTTTAACCAGAGTATAGCGTGCAGTCAGCTTGAAGTCCTGAGCTTTTGAGTCTGGTCAGTAAGTAGCAGAGCGGGGCTGTTAGTCAGTTTCAGCTGCTTTGCTGTTAATGAAATTAACACCAGGGGCAACAATGAGACAACCCCAAAACAGGAATGATTTTACAGGTGGAGGACATCAGTGATGGTCTGGGGAGGTATCATCATGAAATCCTTGGACCCACTGAATTCAGCCCTCTATAGGTTGAACATTTTCATTTCCACATGACTCCTTAAATATTGTCTCTAATGCTAAAAAATCTCAAGTTTTGAACGACTGCAACGAGTCTGCACTTTTAACTTGACTCCAATGCAAGTGTTTAATCAGTGACCAATGCAGTGGTGAATATTAGAAAATTAGATAAATTTAATTTAGATGACTTTTTTTCTGATGTGTTGGTAAAATTTTTTGATGTAACCGCTTTCTGGAAAAATAAATGTGGCCACCGCTTTTCTAATGAAGCCTGCTCCATTGAGGTTTCCCACTCCGCCCCCACCTTTCAGCCTGTCCGTGTGGCAATTCTTTTCTGCAGTCACTGCCATACCTGGGCTTAGTGTGCAAATGCTCTATAGAAACCCTTAGAGCTCAGTGGTTGGGTGACTCTCCTCACTGAGACACCTTTTTGGATTTTTGGTTTGTTTTCTTGCACTAAACAACATTGCACGCACCATCTCTGTACTCATGCACCACTGACAGTACTAACTGCACATACCATGTTGGTTAAAGTTATTTCTTGTGCATCTCCCTTTTTTCATGGCTGTGCGGCCCGGGTAGAACTCGTTTCTCAAAGTATGACAATAATGACACTGTAACATGTATTAGCTAAAAAAAGAGCACTGAGTATAGCTGAAAGCTGCTGGCTTTGCTATGGAGATGTGATTTAGAATTGAACTCCCTGCATAATCATAATACTATTTTAAGGCCAAGCCGTACTAATGGTGAGCGTGAACTTTACACAATAACTTTGTCTTCCTTGATGCAGACACAAATTTAAATAGCTATTCTATGCAAATGCATCCACACATACATACAGGTATGGACACTAAACTCGCTGCTGCTGCCTTCATTTCCCTTTCCCTCTCACTTAACAAAAAGGTCAGCTAAAGGTCAACTAATTGAGCCCAGGAGGAAGACATCATTAATTATGAATACACTGCCAACATATAGAGCCAGAAGATGAGAGACAGCAGAGGAGAAAGTGCAAAATAGAGAGACACTATATATATTGCGTTGCTTTCTTTCTCTCCTCCCACCTGTTAAATGTCATTGCTTTCCTTGTCATACGTTTGGTCACGGTGTGCTCACCTCCTGCTGTGTCTATACAACACACTGTCACGGTTGGGGGCTGTGTGGCGAGGGAATGGACCCAATTGCAAACTGAGGATCTAAACTAAGAAACACAACCCGAAAAATATAACAAAACAGAGCTAACCAAAAGGGAACTCAAAATACTGGTCCACCAGCCCAGGACCATGACACACACACACACACACTGCACAGACAGATTTTTCATTGCTGGCAACAGTATAAATGTGATTCTAAGATGCACTGTAATACGAATGCAGTGCTCTTATGTTGAGACCTGATTGGTTGTTCTAACTCTCCATACTTCTAACTCAGCCTTAAGTAATTAGGAATCAGCAGATGTTACATTTGCTAATTTAAATCTTTATTGATTAAATGTTTATCAGATTTTGAATCCATTTGCAGCTAATTCCCACTTTTGGTAACAGAACTCCATAACTCAGTCAGGGACATCAATTGTTTGCATGTTGTAGCCTGCTGTAGTCCTGCTGTGGATGAATGCAGGATGAGCTGCTCTGGATAAATACAGAGTAGAATAAAATAGGGCTTTGAAGAGACAGGATTTGAAGGATTTGTCACAATAAGTGCAATTTGGTTCACCAATACTGTGATTTCAATAAGGAGAGATCATTAAGAGGAACTGATCATAATTTATTGGCCAGTTGTGGGAGAACGGAATCCCAGTGGTGGCAGGAATTAGGGCAGGACCCCCGGATTCTAGACGGGGGTCGAAGTGCCAGTGGTGAAGAAAAAGATGGTGGTTGAGTGACCTGGGTAAGGTGGAGATGGGGAGGAAGTGGGTTGCATAAATGAGTCTGCAAGGGAGGATGACAAACATAAGTGGTGAGATTTAAGGTATGCAGAATGGAGGCTGATTGGTTTGAAGAAGGTGGGAAGAAAAATGATTGGACTAGAGCAATGATGACAGCTTTGAGTTTGATAGCATTTAAAAATGGAAGTGATTGAAGAATAACCTTGCAGGTAAACACTCTGGAAAGCAGATGAGTGATTACAGATCTTCCTTATTGAACTTATGCATAAGCTTCAGTATATTTTATAAATCAACAATGTGGCAGACCTGGGACATGCTGTAGAGATTACATCTCTGCTGGGCCGGGAATGACTTAGTATCCTAAGCTAGAGCTAGAGGTGGTGATTGGGCAGAGGGGAGGTCTGGGCATCACTGCTGAGCCCCCATTAACCAGACCCAGATAAACTGCAGAAAATGCAATTATGACAAAAAACAAACAAACAATGCTGTGCTGTGCTATTATAGAATTATAATATTTGAAAGCTGCAGTAATAAAGACAAACTGCTGGTAGGACAAATTTGATAATGTTTATATGAGATGGAGACCCACATTGAAAACCGAAACCCAGGTGGTGGGACCGCGTGCCTCCACCAGGTAGAATGAGAGAGAAGTGAAGAGATGAGATGAGATGAGCACTGAAATACAACAAAGAGCTTGATGGAGCTTGATGAGGGAAGCTGGACAGCTTGATGAAGAAAGGCACATAATGAAATGATTGGAACACCGTGATTTGACACATGACACATGACAAGGTTTTTCCAACTCAGAATTAATCAGTTGTAACCAACCACGTTGTTATCTATGTGGAATTAATCCTCCGGCTTAGTTTTGCCATGAACATTTACAGACCATTTTATGCTTTTGCTAAATTATTAAATCAGTAAGTCAGCTGTTCAGTCACTCTCAAAGAATATTAAAACAGAACTACCAGAGCATTTTGGGGTGGCTGTACCTCAGAAGGTAGAGCAGGTCACCTACTGCAGTTTGATTCCTGCCTGCTCCTTGGGCAAGATATTGAACCCCAAGTTGCTCTCTGATGCAAGCGTTGGAGTATGAATGTGTGTGTGAATGTTAGAGAATAAAAGCAGTTAGCTTAGCTACTGATGGAAGTTCTTGTATGAATGGGTAAATGTGTTGTGTAAGTGCTTTGAGTGCTCAGACAGATTAGGAAAGCACTATATAAAAACTAGTCCATTTTCAGAAGGGACTGTATATAAAGAGAAAAAAAAAGCACTACATATCTGGATCAGTGTAGGGTCCATGGATTTCATCCCGATACCTAATGGCGGTCAGGGTGCTGTTGCCTAGACTGTAGAGATCTATGCCTACCCACACCATCACTGACCCACCACCAAACCAGTTGTGCTGATATTACAGGCAGCATAACATTCTCCATGGCTTCTTCAGACCCTTTCACATCTGTCACCTGTGCTCAGGGTGAACCTGCTCTCATCTGTGAAAAGCACAGGGCACCAGTGGTGAACCTGGAAATTCTGGTATCCAATGGCAAATGTCGATCAGGTTCCACGTGCTGGGCATTGGGCACACATTGCTGTGCCAGTTGGTCTACCTATGCAACTTCTGTAGGGTCCAGGTATCGCCTCATGCTACCAGTAGTCACACTGACCCTAGCCAAATGCAAAATCAGTGAAAAAACAGTCAGAAAAGATGAGGAGGGGAAACATGGTAGTGTCCTCCACCTGTAAAACCATTCCCGTTTTGGGGGTTGTCTCATTGTTGCCCCTCTAGTTAATTTCATTAACACCAAAGCAGCTGAAAGTAATTAGAAACCCCCTCTGCTACTTTACTGACCAGAACAATATCCCAGAACTTTAACTGACTTGATGCTAAACTCTGATTAAAAAATGTTTCTTTCATTTTTTTGAGCAGTGTATGTGGTAATGTCTTTGTTTTATTATTCATATCCTTCTGGCTATTATCTGTGCTTAGATGCTTTTGTGCCTTTGGTTTTCTCTGAGTATTTTTAAAAGCCATCAACCTGTCAGGAACTGCAGATGAAAATATGAAACTCAGTGTTTGTGATGTATTTCCAGTTCACTCCTTACCTCAGCATTAACAAAAACATTACACCTTTCGCCAGAGGCATGATTTAATCAACAGCTATACACAGCTAACTAGCTTGTAATTACACATTACTCCCACTTCTTAATAGCTGTTGTTCTCTATTTCTTTTTTTTTTTGCACTTAAATTTTTATTGAAGTTTTGCATTAGCATTCAGAAATCCTGTAGAAACGTGTGAGAACAAGAACATTTACAAACTCAGGCTGACAGTGAGGGAGCGATTCTCTCTTGTTTGGTTTAAATTGCTTATGTCCTTTCTTCGTTTGTATGATAACCATTTCCCAGTCTTGCAAGAATATTTCTTCCTTGATTGTCAGTCTATATGTGAGTTTCTCCATTGTTAAAATCTCTTCGATGACAGACCTCCATTGTCCATAGTTTGGTGGTTCAGTCCAATTTTTAGTTATTGATTTCTTCGTCGCTACCAGGAGAACCTTAAGCAAGTATTGGTCCTTTGGGTGTGCATATTCCTTAAGATGGCCTAGATATAAGATTTTGGAATGATCGTGGAATTCTCACTATTTCAACAACAGCTGAGTGAATGTCAGTCCCAGAAGGGTGTTATTTTACTACATGTCCAAAAAATATGTGCGT
Organism: Pterophyllum scalare; assembly: GCA_024447675.2. Lineage (NCBI taxonomy): Eukaryota > Metazoa > Chordata > Actinopteri > Cichliformes > Cichlidae > Pterophyllum > Pterophyllum scalare. The sequence continues at coordinate 34,227 of JAMQGT020008681.1, read as the reverse complement.
GGTTTGGTTCCATCTGATCACATAGTCTCCAGCATGGCTGTTTGGTGGCCATCTGTCTTACTCGTAATTTGGGGTGTCAGAAAAATACCGAATCTGTTTTTTCCAACTGAATTCCCTCCATTTCAGTGATTTTGTTGTTGAGTGGTGTATTGCCCACATCTCGTTCCATATCACTCAGCTCCTGTTCCCATTTACTTTTCACATATAAGGTTGAGCATTTTCTGGTTACCATAAGAGCACGGCAGATGGTTGATACCACTTTGGCGGATTGCCACTTGGTAAGATCATACCAGTGTCTTTATAATTGGGTGTATTTTATCCTAATTTTTCCTTATACACTTAATATAATAATCCTGTGTCTGCAAATATCTAAAGAAATCCTGATTTGAGAGATTGTACCTCGATTTCAAATATGGGAAACTCTGCATCCGCCCTTTATTAATAAGTGTGCACAACGCGGTAATACCTTTCCCTCCCCATTGCTTAAAAGTTGAGTCAAATTTACCTGGTGCGAAATCATCATCGTAGGCGATCCATCTCGAAGTCCAAGTTCATTCCCCAATTTTAGTTGTCTTACCACTGAATACCATCTGTTTAGAGTAAAAGAATTATTGGGTTATCGTTCTTATTTTTGTCATTAGAATCTCTAGAATCCTTCTCGCCAGTTCTTGTTTGGATTGGGTATTTGTATGCAGAGGTTTCAATATCTTTCCACCGTGTAACACAGTTCACATCACACCAACAGATAAGATAACGCAGCTGAGCTGCATGGAAATACTCCTTTAAATTTGGAAGTGCCAGACCCCTTCTGTCTTTAGGTAACTGCAGTGTAGCATAGCGAATTCTAGGTTACCTCCCTTCCTATATGAATCTAGAGATAAGCTTATCCCATTTTTGGAACTGATTTAATGGTATTTCTATTGGTAGTGATGCAAATAAATATCACGGTGACGGCAAAATATTTATCTTGATCACATTAATTCTATCATATAATCCTAAGGGGTAGGTGAACCATTTAGCGATGTCTTTTCCTATGTTAGTGTTTATGGGGTCATAGTTGGATTGGTATAGTTTTGACAGATTTTTATTTATAGTTACACCCAGATATTTGAGTGACTTAGCTCCCCAGTTGATTTTAAATTCCTTGAGCTTCTGGTCAGGAAGGCAGTTGAGCATGAGGATTTGAGTTTTCTGGATATTTACCTTGTATCCAGAGAGCTCCCCCAAATTTATCCAGTGTTTGATTCAACTCTGTAAAGGAATTCACTGGTTCAGACAAGTAGATCATAACGTCATCTGCAAACAGGCTTATGATGTGAACTTGATTATTAATTTCTATTCCTGTGATTGTTTCACTCTGCCTGTGGGTTTGTTGTAGAGTGACTTCACACATTTAATTGCATTGACATTGAAACCAAATGTTGTTCTCTATTTCATCAGTTTGCACATACTCTATGCTGTTTATGCCAACACAAATAGGACTTTAAATATAAATATTTAAAGAGACGGTTATGCTGCAGCCTGATTTGAGAATCCTTGGAGTATTGTACATGTATATAGTGGTATATTTTTGTTGTTTGGAACAGTCACTGCAAAAAAAGAAAAGAAAAAGAAAAACGTAATAATTGCTGTTAAAATCCCATCTCAGTATTATAATCTGCTATGCAGTAATTGGATAAATCTTCAGTTTCACGAATGTGTTCCCGCCACATTGTTCTCACAGAAATGATATCCAATTGTAAGCTCGTCATGTTAGCTTGTAATTTTAACTACCAAGCGCACATCTAATCCTGTGCTGTCTTTTCTTCCAGGTTGGGTCTCTCCAACGCTACCAGGAAGCTGCGAAGCACACACTTCAGGCATGCTTTGTGTTTGATGATAAGTCACAGAGCTCCACTCCAGGATTTTGAGTTCTTGTTTAATTAAAAGAAAAAAAAAACAACCTTTCTTAAAGCCCAACAAAGTCTTGTAGTCATTACATTCCTGTAGAGTTTTCATTTAAAACTTTGGCTCCATCATCAAGGATTTTTTTCACTGTAAACTCTGTCACCGAGGTGCAAATAGAACGACAGAGGTGCTACTGAGGGGCACTGGTAGCCCTGAATAATTGCACCTTGTTTGAAGATGTAAAACTCTGTGCGGAAAATACTTTATATTGGATTATCAGGACACCGTGAAGGTCAGTGTTTTCTTACGCTCCCCTCCTGGCCTTTGAGCCAGTGCCATCTCTCCGCTTCTGCTTTTTTTTCTTCTCTTTTTAAATTCCTCCAGTCTTGACTTAGAGGTTTTTGTGGGATTAAATATTTGGCCCTTGGAAAGCCTTTTCAAGTATCATTTTTTCCCCTGGAGTATACTCAGACCAAAACTTTAACCAAAATAACACCCAGGAGGAAGCAGTGAAGGAGAAAAGAGGGCTGAGGGGGGAGGAATAGAGGGGACTGAAGGGCAGATGGCTTCACTGCTCACAAACACCAACAGCTGGATGAATAAAACATTTGAATAGAGAGGGAGTCGTGACATCTGGCTGAGGAGTGAGTGACTTGCATTCCCTCTCTCCTTCTTTTTCCTTGTTCAGTTCACTTTTTTCACTGACCTACATCCCTGTCTTCATCACCCCCCCCCCCCATCCATCGTTCTTTTCTCTCATGCCGTCCTCTCTCTCTCTGAGGACACAGGGGTTCAGGTGGTCACTCAGACAGACAGAAACAAGCTTGTGACTCTCCTTGTTTCTACTGCTTGTGTTCCACCTTCACGTGCCCCCTTCCTCTGCCCTCTCCTCATTCCTCTCCTTGTCACTCTCTTCCTCCTCTACGGTGCGGTGTGTGTGTGTGTGTGTGTGTGTGTGTGTGTGGTGAGATGGTGCGTCCCCTTCTCTCGGTCCTGGAGACATGCCTGTGCAGGAGATGGCGGTGAGTCCTGTCAACTCTTTGTACTGGGAGCAGTTCCCCCCCATGTCGCAGTGCCGTGTCTACTGCACGCCTGTCTACCACGAAGGCCTGATCTATGTGCTGGGGGGCTGCAGCGAGACTGGTATGCCCCTGGACAGTGTTGAGGTTCTGGATGTAGAGAGCCAGACATGGAGCCAACTGCCTCCACTGCCCACAGCGCGGGCGGGGGCCTCAGCTGTGGTGCTGGGGGGCCAGGTGATGGTGCTTGGGGGCATGAATCAGCAGCAGACCCCTCTGGCTTCTGTGGAAATGTACCATCCCGACGAGGGCAAATGGGAGACGAAGGGAAGTCTGGGTCAGCCGTCCATGGGAGTCACCACTGTGGAGAAAGGTAAGAAAGTGGAATCCACATGTATAACTCTGCTTTGAGATTTTGTTGTCACTCTGCTAGACGGGCACGCTGTCGCAGTTTTATCACTTTGAACATAAATCTGCTGATCTTAAGAGGGCAGTGTCCAATCATAGCTTAGTAACTGTAACCAGGTCTGTCAACTTTTGGATTCCTCCGTGTCCCATGGAATGGCCTTTAGTAAGAGAAGTACTTGTTACAGGTTTATCCACAAGATGGGTTTCAGTGAGTTGATATAGAGGAAAAGTTTCATGAGGACTCTTTGCCTGTTGATTTGCCCTTTGCTTGTTCCCTCTTGCTACATTATGTGTGATGTAATACTTCCCAGGGAGCTTTAATTGCATCCGTTATTGTCATCAACTAAATAATTATTCTTTCACTTCACTGGTCTGCTGTCAGTTCCATTCTCCACATACCGCCTGTGTGTGAGGTGGTGCACTCACAGTGAGAGCAGGGAAAGGAGAAACTAGCATGACCAGAAATAAGGGCAGTACGCAGGAAAGACTCCCACACTGAGCTGAAATGAAACTAGTGCAAAGCAAAACAAACAAAAAAAAAGGCAAATGATGCAATATTGTTTTTTTAATATATATTTTTTTCATTTTCATGTGTGTTAATAAGTACCAGTTCTAAAATCCAAAAATCAAACAAAAATATATCCAGTTTTTGTTTGACAGGTTTAACAAATTGTAGTGCGTTGAGAGCACTCCTCTGCTTGTGTGCGATTGTGTATGCACTCCCTCATTCACTGCAAAAATCTTCATGTAGGGTCATTAGGAAGTGGTGTAAGCATACAGCTGCTGTGACATGTTTGTAAAGCTTTAAAACCATCACAGAAGCAACAAACTCAGTTCTTCAAAGTGCTGAAGTTTACTGATTAGCAGCTCATTTTGGTAGAAGCCCCTTAAAGCTTTTCAGATGCGAAAGTATCTCCTGAGTGGGAGGTTTTTCTTTTCTGATTAAAGCTGAGTGGCGTTCAGATCGATGGCTGCTCACACAAGTCGTGAAGTTGGTGCTCAGCGTTGGTTTAGGTTCTGCAAATGCTACACATGGCCAGTCCCAAAATTCTGATTACGTAAATGGTCGATAGATTGTGGGTGTTTGCGCACATGTCTACTGTGTGCATGCTTCCTCGTGTACCTCAGCAGAATGTCACCAAACGTAGATCTTGCAGAGGCAATCATCACGGAGTCTGCCCCCGCTGAATAAACATGCTGGACTTAATGCTCATTCCCCAGGCGTGTGCTGGCTGTCAGTTTGTGTATGTTGGCAGGAGGAAGGGAGAGTCGTGAGAAAGCGAGGCAGAGGGAGAGAGAGAGAGAGGACAAGACAATGAACCATTCTCCTTCCAATAAAGGGGAAAAGATAGAGTGTGTATCTTCAGCCAAAAAAGTCCCGAGAGATTTAAATGTTTATACCAAGAAGCAAAAAGAGAACAGAGGGAGAATAAAAGTGAGATCCACTTGTTGAAGTGCTTCTTCCTGCTGTTTCCTTTGTTTACATCTCAGACTACTTGCTGCTGAGTGCTGGCCTTATAAACTGAGGAGTCAATGTGACCTTTCAAGGTAATAGAGACAGAACAAGACATTATTTCTTTGATGTGCATTATTATGCCTTAATACTGTTTCTGATATGCAAGCGAAAGAACAGAGGACAGGTGCTGATGAGTGTGTTGCACATCAGTTTGATCCTTGAAGCATTTTTGGGACGTGCTATTAAATGAATATCAAAGCTTAGATGGTGTTAGATTGAGGGGATAGTATGATCACATATTGTGCAGCTATGATACAGCAATTTTGTAAGATGTGCAGAGAGAAATATTAGGAATGCTGTCAAACATTATGATTTTGGAAGAGTGATTCTTTCTATGGAAAGTGTTTGTAGGGAAGTAGGATCTTCTACATTTCACTGAACTGGATACTTAATAGCAGATGTCTGACTAAAGGACTTAACACTGTGTTTCTCTGCTTAACTAACTAACCTACTGCCTGAGCCTAAACAAGAGTAAGTACATATGTTACAGGTTAGTCTACTGTATTTTACACACAGCCTGCTCAGCACTGGAACATTTGCTGTGTGTGATGTTTTTGTGTCTTACATTCAGGTGATATTTTCAGTTTTCAAGTTTTTGTAACTGATGCTATTTTTTTCTAAACGTACCATACTCTAATACACTAACAGCTTAATCTTTCATAAAAACAATGAATAATTCTACTTTATATCCATTTTTTCTCCATGGCTCATCTACAGGTGATGATGACTTTATATTTCGGGCTTAGTCTAGCTGCAGTTATTTAAAATGCATGAACTCAAGAGCATATTTAAAGACTTTTCCAGGGTTTTGAGTCAGCTAGAGCCACTTCCTAAATAACTCAGCTGGCTAGAAATACAAAAGCCACTTTACAGATGAAGAGCAAACAAAGACTAAAATGGCACACAAACATCCAAAAACAGTGGTGTGTGTGAGAGGAAAAGTGCTGTACAAAAGTACTGTATAATATGAAAAAGGCCTGCATTAATGTATGTGTGCTCAGTGTGTTGAGGGTCAGTCAGCGGAAAAGTGATATATAAAAATTACTCCTTAATAGATTTATCAGTCAGCACGTCAGGACCCCATTATTCAGGCACAGGAGGAGCTGACTAAAATGATAGTACTGTGTACTTTGAACTTAATGTGATGCTTTATACTGAAGATGCATGAGTTACAAATTTTCTTGGTCGAAGTGTGACCTGCTGATAGTGATTGTTGCCAATTCTGATTTTCTTTCTAAGAACTGACTGCACATAAAAAGAAAAATGACCTTTTCATCAATGCAAAGTTTTATTTTCATAACAAAAGGTTATTAAACTTTACAGTTTTCCCCAAACTGCAGTAAGATATAGGATCTTCTCTCAGTTAAATGACTGAAAATAAAGAGGTACAAATAATTATCTGACATAAATAAATCTGATGCACCTAACAAAACAAATATCGGGTATTTATGTCATTTTCCATTGGTTTTATAAATTCACCTCATAGCAAGACACTGACTTTTTTTTTTTCACTCATAAATGCTTAGATCCTTTGGCTCTTACCAAGGCTGCCGGCCTGTTGCTGGCTTTGAACTTCGGATAGCTTTAGCTTTAGCCACTCTGCCTTCGTTCAGTGTTTCAGATCTGATAAAATTCAGTATTTATGTTTACCAAACCATTGTCTCTGTGTAGTCTGTGGAGCCTTGTAGCGAGACGGATGGTGGAACATGCTTCGAGTACAGAAACTAGCTCAGCAGAAGAGTTGTTTTGTGGAGTCCTGCAGTCAAAACACTTTCTAAGTGGATGTTGTCTCACTCATTAAAGATAAAGTCCCATTACAGAGAAGCTGCGCTTTAACAGCATAGATGCTCTTGTTTCCCAGTTTTGTGAGTGCAGCAGAGAAGATGCAGTGCAGTATGTTTTTCATATTAGTGGCTACAGTGTGAAAAGAAAAATAATTTATATACAGTAGGTAGGAAAAAAAATATATAGAGGGGTGCAACTTATAGAATTTTTTTCATTTATCGCTTATGCACGGTTTCCAGTCTTCTGCCATCATCATCATCATCATCATCATCATCATACTATTAGCATATGTGTATCTGTATGTTTGTTCCGGAATTTCTCTTGGGCAACTGCTTCAATTTTGATGAAACCTAGGGTACCAGGATTTGTAATTTCTATATGGTGATTGATTAAAATATTTACTGCATGATCGAGGCACGCCGTATTTATGCATTTAAATCAAATGTAACATTTATATGTTCATATGCATGTTACATATATGTTTTAACAGTCACCAGAGGATTTAGTTTGTATTTCCTGTCTGGGGTGCCTTTACCATTCTACACCGTTAACTGAGGGTGAAAGATGGTCACAAAAGATGGCAGAGAGAGGGAATCTTTCTAGACATTTGCATTCTACGTCCAGAGAACCATGATCGAAATAAAAGGCCACAAGCAGTCACAGTGAATGGCCGTTCATTCCTTTGAGGTATGAACTAATACAATTTAAGTATTGCCTTCTCCTTTCAGTCCTTTCCATCTTCATATGTTTACAATTAAATCCCCCTATTATTGATATTAATGTGAGGGTTAAAGTGTCTAGTAATGAAGCTATTTAGGCTTATGATTCAAAGGTAGATCAACATTTACAAATAACAAAATATATGTATAACAATCAATATAAATAACTGATGATGAACCGTAAAACATACAGGATGGGGCTTTTGTCACTGCCTTTTCTTATAAGTTTCACATTCCTGTTGCATTTCTAATGGGTCTGATTTGTTAGCAATGAAATATTGTTGTAATGAATTATGTTTTCTTTAAAACTCTCAATTGTAACTGTACAGAGTGTGATGCAGGCCTGGAAAAACAGCCTGTAGGGTGAGTTTTTGCTAGTAGAAAGAAGGGATAATAAATACCATCTCATGTAAATCTCGACACTGTGACAGATTACTGCTGCTGCTGTACATGAAAATCGTAAGCTTTATGCCACCGGGTTGTTTGTTACGCTGCAGCTTTATTACTGTCCTGTGTTAGCTTAGCATTATGATCTAACAGACTAATTACCTTTGGTTGTTGAAGCCAGTGTTGAGATTGTTACTCAAAAAAAAAGTATTACACAGTACTTGTTACTTTTCTTAAAATTCTTAATTATTACTCACTGGAGAAAGTAATTGTAAGCTACCCGCATTGTAACATAATTACCAATTTAATATAAACCTTAGACTGTAGTTCCACACAGCAACACAAATCCCAATCTTAATGAGGACACACACACAATATTTCTTTCAGTGTTTACATATGATCACAATGCTGCAAAGTTAAAAACCCACCTAGTGATACTTGGGAGTGATCAACACAGTGATTCTACTGTAGAAAACTGTACTGGTTGAAATGGAGGCTACAGTGCTACAAGCCTGACTGCTCACCATTGTCTTTGATACCCGTTGAAGTTCAGGGTAAATGGTAAATAGACTGGTTCTTATAGAGCGCTTTCTACTCTAATTGAGCACTCAAAGTGCTTATATAACACGTTCACACCATTCATACAAGCACTTCCATATGAATCTAAGCTAATCTAAGTGCTTTTACTGTCTAACATTCACACACATTCATACACCAACACTTGCATCGGAGATCAACTTAGGGTTCAGTATCTTGCCCAAGGATACTTTGGCATGCAGCCTGGAGCAGCCAGGAATCAAACACCAACCTTCCAATTGGTAGGTGAGCTGCTCTACCTCCTGAGCTCCAGCCACCCCGATGAGTCTGGCTGTGGGTTCTTGGTTAGCTTTGTGTTAGCATGTCTGTGCAGATGCTTGATTTGCTAGCAGCATAAAGCAGTTCTCTCTGTTCTACATGCAGTTTGCATTTCACCATCGCTCCTGTCCTTCCATGAAATAAAAATAAAAGTAATGACCATATCTCTGCTCCTCAAAAGCTTTAGAGCGCCATCATTTCCCCCCTCTCTGCACATGAACAAATCAGCTGATTGTAGTGCAAGTGTGCAGGAAAAAAGAAGAAGCATGCTTTCCCTTTTCAGACCACCCGGCCTGCAGATAATGAAAAACTGTTGTAATGCAAGTAACAAAATAATTGTAACTGTAATGTAATTACTATATTTAGTACAATGATGTGTCACTGTGTTACCGAAATTTGTAATGTGACTACAGTAGAGTTACTTTGGAGCTTGTTATACCCAAAACTGCTTGAAATTATTTTTCCTGCAATGTTGTCTTTACTAAAGTCAGAAATGTGTCCAAACAACGGACACAGCAGCTTTATTCGGCACAAGCTGCTGGAGTTAGGCAGTAGGCTTGGTGTTTCAGTTTTCCTCCATGATGCTTCTTCCATGTTGCAGACGACACACTCTGTACTGTTTTAAAGGGGACAGCACATACTGGGAGGAGTATTAACAGAATTTAAAAACATTAAACTGAAATACTGTAACCAACACGGGCGAGATTACATTGAAGTTCTGAATGTCGGCTTTGTTTCCTTTTGGATGAGTGGCATTTGATTAGGATGCCTCCTGGCCTCCTCTTGGGTGAGGTGTTCCGGGCATGTCCCACCGGGAGGAGGCCCCGTGGTAGACCCAGGACACGCTGGGGAGATTATATCTCTCGGCTGGCCTGGGAACGCCTTGGGGTCCCTCCGGATGAGCTGGAGGAGGTGGCTGGGGAGAGGGAGGCCTGGGCTTCTCTGCTTAGGCTCCTGCCCCCGCAACCCGGCCCCGGATAAGCAGAAGACAATGGATGGATGGTGTTACAAATGACCAACAATCTGAAAAATATTATGTATTTGTGCATACTTTTGCATGTGTAGCATCCTGACTGCTGTACACTGGTCGATACTGTGATATACTGTAAACTATGCAGTCCTGTGTACTATTTATTAAAGTGTTAAAGATATCATAACAGGTAGAATTCACTGGCACATGCACACTATGGTTGCGGCTCCTATATCCACACCACCAACTTGTGGCCTGGCAGTGGGACCTGCAGAATTTTCAATGTCTTGCATTTCTGTGTAAGCAGAGATCGTTTCTGAAGCATTTCTGTCTGAACGCGCTACTTTTTGAAAACGAAAACAGCAAAACGACCGTTTCCACTGAATATGCTCTCGTGTAAACGGGGCCTTAAGAGATCTCGCCTACAGAATCTTATGAAACTCTTCTAGGATCTGCCTGTCATGGATTTAGAATTTAAATGAGATATGAAGTGAGCCTGGTGGAAGTCTAGAGAGTTGAGAAGGGTGCACAACAGTGGATTTTAAACCTTGTTGCTTCATTTAAATAAAAAAACCTAAGGCGATGAAAGTTAGTGTTCAACCCACAATGTTCTGGCTACAGCTGGGATGTAACACCAACAGACTGACTTTATTTTACCTCCTCATATGTATGATTTTTCACACTGTGATGAATGCAGTATCAATCTAGTCTCACAGCGAAATGTGTAAAAGCTACAAAGCGTATTAGCTTGAATGAAGGCTCTAAAGTTACAAGATGCCTGTGCTTTTTTTAGCCTGTTCTTTTCTGTGCACCTTTATTGACAGCGTCACATTAATCTCAGCTTGCTCTGAGAAAAGATCATTTCCCATCGGGTGCCATCATTTTTGCACTTTGTTTAGTTTTAGATTCTGTGTTAGCCTTGTTCTGGACCTTTGCAGAGTGTACCCTGCCTCTCACCTGATGACAGCTGGGAGAATCTCCAGCCCTCGATACTGCAAAGTAAATACGCATTAAGAAAGTGGATGATGGATAGTTTGCAGCAGGACAAAGAGGTCTCCCTCTACAGCAGTTTTGTAGCTTTTACTGTAAAAATTCATAATGACATTTACAGAGGAATGAATTTAGTTATTTTTACCTTAACTTTTTGGATTTTGTTTTTAGATTTCGGATTGTTTTTGGATCCATTTTGGATTGATTTTAGAGGCATGGCCACTTTGATAGGTGTGCAGACTGGTTCAGCTGCACATGATGGTGTGTTGGTACCTTTGGAGAATTATTAATGCAATTATCTGATAAATAATATTGCCTTCTGTGTTGTACGTCCTGTCTAGGAAGTATGTGCTTTAGTTTTGGTGAGTCTATTTAATTGGTCTGTTACTTTGCACAAATGATCAGACATGTGTGTTGAAGCTGTACAATTTATGGATACAGCTTGTTAGCCAAGTTTGCTAGCATTACTTTATAGCTAAACACCCTACCCTGTCATCCAAATATGGTCACCTCTGGAAAGAAAAAAAATTGTATAAAGTGGAAGCTTGAAAAGCTTAAAAACCACTGTCCTGTCCCGTCTCTCTCCTCTCACCTGCAATCGAGGGTGGCAGATGACTGCCCCTCCCTGATCCTGGTTCTGCTGGAGGTTTCTTCCTGTTAAAAGGGAGTTTTTCTTTCCCACTGTTTCCAAGTGCTTGCTCATAGGGGTTGTTTTGACTGTTGGGTTTTCTCTGTAATTATTGTAGGGTCTTTAGCTTACAATATCAAGCACCTTGAGGTGACTGTAAAACTGAATTGAACTGATTTTGTTTTCCTTATGTGTTTTAGATGAAGTATTAACATTGCATGTAATATTATATAATTCATACATTTCACAAGATTTCTAAAAATCCAAAAGAACAGTTCCATCTTAAAGTTCTCATAAAATACATTACAATCAGGTCAGTGTCATGATTTCTGGCTCAGCACTGCTCACTACAAAACATCAGCAGTAGACAGGGTGTGGAAAAAGCCCTGCACAGCAATCTTGTTACGTGAGGAACACAGCTGCCTCTGACACTTTTAGACTCTCACTTGTGTTTTGGCATGTTTATCATTGCAGGACAGATCAGAGTAAAGATGACACAGGAACACTAGAAAGATGGATACGAGGGCTCCTAAGCTAAATTCTAACCAAACACATCACATCTACATGGCACGAACGTTCCAGCACTGATCCAGGAGAACTCCCACACTCCCCAGTGCCTACAGTGTTTACATCCTCCTACTGGTCCTGTCAAGCTGTCAGGGCTAATATGATTGCATGAATGTGTGCATGAAGACACAGATTTAGGGTGTACTGTTTACTATGCCCTGAGCCTGGGATTATTCTACCGTCAGAGATAATCTGCTCTCTGACTCAACATAACAAGCAGAAGGACCAGTTTAAGTTCTCATTTAAGATTTTTAAGGTTAAATATGTCACTCTTTGGTTTTACTGAAAATTTGCACGTCGCAAAAATTTGCTTTTTTAAAAATTTCATAATGACTTGTGTATTGCAGAAATAGTTGTTCAAGTACTGAATATATACATTTATTGCAGAACATGACGTGATATCAAGGAGAACAAGTGAACACACAACACGGCAGCCATGGTCTTCAAATTCTGATTTTTTTAAACTAGCCTTTTCTTTAATGATCACCAAATAGAGAAAAAAACCATGACATCCCCCAGGTTGACTGCTTAAAGGGGGTGTGTGGTCCCAGTAAAGAAATAATGAAATATACTTTGCTGGCTGTTAACATTATCTGGATGACACAGCCAGGAGGACTTGGGACTTGTTTAATTAAGTTTACATTGAAGGAAGGATTTAACTTATTTCCCTATACTGGTCAGAGTGGAGGAAGGGTGATGTGTTGCTACATGTTACTTTGGCTATGAGGAAAAATATTTCATGTAACATAGAACAGGTGAATGGAAATGGATGAACAAATCTAAAAACATTTTTGGTGGACCTCAACACTTTCCCCTGAGGAAGGTTATATGAGGCCCGTCTCATGTGACTGTGACTCTCTCAGACACATCTTTATGTAACAAGGCAGAAAATACAAGTAAAAGTGTTGGCATGGTGGCCTTTCTTGTCTGGACTGGAGTTCACATTGAGTATAGATCATTAAATAATTCTGGATTTTTAAAATGTGACTGTGATCTTTCCTTGGACTTGGAGAGCCTCTAAAAGGGAGCCTGAGAGAGCCCAACAGGCACTTCAGAGAGTGCTGAACATGTGTTGGGAAGGAGTTCAAGGCAACTTCCACACACTCTCAGCTGATGCCTTCTGATGTTCTGGGGTGACTTTGTGTTTGTGTGTGTGTGTGTGTGTGTGTGTGTGTCTGTGTGCATGTGCATGTCTATCTGTCTTTCAGATGGTGGTCTGATGATTGATATGTCTTGGACAGCTCCGCAGCCCCAGAGCCTCTCCTCTCTTTTCATATCTTTTCATGTCCTTTCCGAATTTGTTTTTCCGCTTCTTTCTCCTTTTCATGCCCCCTCTTTCACGTCCTCCTCTCCATTCCTTTCCTGTCTCCCCCTCTCCTTGATTTTTGTCCTTTTTCCTGCTTTCATGTCCTTCGCTCCTTTCATCTAATCTTCTCTCCTCATTTCATGCCCTTTTCTCTCTTTTGATGTCTTCTCATCTCTTTTGTTTCCTTCTCTCTTTACTTTTCATTTCCAGTCTTCGCTCCTTTGTTTTGTGTCCCTTCCATTTATGTCCTCTCCTGTCATCTTCTTTCTTGTCCTGTTTCATCCTCCCTTTGTAACCTTCACTCTCCTTTCATGTCCTCTCTTTTCTTGTCCCCTCCTCCCTTTGCCCCCCCCCCCCACCTCTTCTCCCATGTGTCGCCCCCTAGCTGTTTTCTGCCTCTTGACTTGCTCTGCATTTCAGAGACGACTGATCAGCCGAGCATCGCTGTTGCTTGGCAACAAGTGTGTGACCGCTGTGTTTGTTTTTAGACCAATCAGAGGGAGCAAGTGGATTAGTTGTAAATGTCTGCTTGTGCGTGTTGCAGTAAAGTGAACACAAGTGTGTGTGTGTGTGTGTGTGTGCGTGCGTGCATGCGTGTTTGTGCGTGTGTGCATTTTCCCTCTCTGAACCTACAGTTCTGTCTTCCTGTCTTTTTTATCCTTGATCCCAAATGCGAATGTACAGAAATTTCCCATCCCTCAACTTTTTTTCCTTTCAGCTCCGAGTCGCCCTGTTGTCTCTCACTTACTTTCATGCCACAGTCTCTTCCATTGTGCTATTAGAATATCTAGCTTCCAGTCGTCTTTACAATAGGGCAGCTTTTTTTTTAATCGCAGCAGGAGCATGACTCAAAAGTGGCATACTCCAGTGATGAATATAATTTTCCCTCTTCCCTTCAGTCTGTGATTAATGACCGTTGCCCTCCCCTCAGTCAACATTCACTGCCTATCTGTCAGCGGGCCTGGAATCAGCCTGACTGAAAAATAACTGTTTCCGCAAGACTGTCAGGCTCCTGATGGATATAAACTATGTTTCTACAAGGAGGAAGATAAAGGCGCGCTGTCATGGCTTCAAAGTGCTGCATGAGAGTGTTCTTTGAGGAAAAAAAGAGATGTGAAGTCAGTTAAAAAAAAAAATCCCAAGAAAGCCTCTGCTCTCTCTGGAGGAAAAAAGCTTTACCATCAGCCATGTTGCAATGTATGTACCGTATGTGTTTTTCGTCCAAATTTGCCTGATTAATACACCGCTGATTCTTAGAATTTATTTAAACATGGATGGCTTTTCTTCTTTTGTGCTCCAGAACCTTTGCCTTGCGACTCCCACATTTTAGCTGTGGCTCGCTTTTGATGAATATAACCTGCGATGACCTGGTTTTGGGGGTTGTGGAGCTTCACAGCGCTTTATGCAAGAATCTGCTTCATTCTGCTACAAGCTAAGGTGCTAAAATATTCTCTGTGTTCTGATCGTATGCTGAGTTTTGGGTCAGCGTGGTCACACGATGGATTTGTGATGCGGTGTAGGTGAGTGGACCTCTGGGTTATGCCAGATCTGATTCTCATTATTGCATGTTTCACATGCTAATCACATGCTAATGCAGTTTTGTTCATAGTACATGTCTAAGCAACATCAAAGTGAACATCAAAGCAAATATCTTGAGGTGCAGACGTACCCATTAAAATAACAAATTTCCCTGGATGAGGGGGAGGAGAGTAAAAGCCTGTCCACGGCTCTGAGAGCTTCCTGTTCTTTTGTGCTAACACTGATGCACACTCAGTTTGTGTCTACATCTTTGTGTTAACACGGTGAAGGAGTGCTAGAGGACACAGCAGCCACAGAAACACTCCTCAGCAGTTTCTGTGTGACTTTAGCAAACTCAGGCAGCGGCTGTGCAAATTTGCCTAACAAGTTCTCAACAGTCTGAAATGTCCATCATGAATACTGCATACAGTGCGCTAAAGCTGGAACAGCTGTGTGGTGTAGCTGCAGGCTTCAGAGCGACTCGCTGCTCGAGTGTGGAGAGATTTTGCATTTTGTAATTAGGGAACAAGTTGATGTTTATCAACGGCACAAGTAAAAGTGTTAAATCATAATTTTTGCCTGGATCTTTTTTTTTTTATAAACTTGTTCTTAGTTCTGCTGACTCATCCAGGCTGCTTTTATATTTGTAAAAAAACGACAACAAACAAACATGTGTAACAGCAAAATATGTTAGCTGGTTTGATCTCAGCTAAAGTTAATTTAGGTCTGGAATAATTCAGCAGCAGCTGTGATGGCCGAGTGTTGCTACAGAGAGCTTTCTGAGCCCCTTTTTCTAAATTCCTTTAATTTTGGTCAGTAGATGACAAAACTGCAAACTGAATAATGAACGGGCTGCTGATAAAAGCTTAATGCCCTGCAGGTCCCTGATGGTTTGTTTATTAAGATAAAATTCTCTCTATAGGATGTACCCTAATATTTATGGGTATTTAGATCTTTTAAAACACATTTTCAAGCTGAATTCAAGTTTCTTTCTACAAACCTGTTTGGATGTTTTCTTTGAGATAAATAAAATCAAACTAGTTCTTTGTGTATAAAGTCATTTGATTGTTTTGAATTAGTGTCTGTCTAAATATTTGTAATATTTGTGTGTGATATGATTTTCCGTGGTTTGTGACCTCACAGCAAGAAGGTTTTGGGAACTTTCTGGAGTTTCTGTTTTCCCTGTGACTGTGTCGGTTTCCTCCCACAGTCCAAAGCCATGCTTGGTGCCCCTCTGTGTTAGCCCTCCATGTACCTCCATGACAGCTGGGATTAGCGCCAGCTCCCCTGCGACCCATATTCGGATAAACAGTTAAAAAAATGGATGCATGGAAGTTTAATTGTGTTAGAAATTTCTGAAAAGAGAACTGCGCCTCTGCCTCCACTGAAAAAGCCAAATGATTTTGTTATCCAAGACTAATAACTACTTTCCTGAAAATCCCCATTGGAGAATCAAGCTCTGAAC
The DNA here is from genome assembly GCA_024447675.2 of Pterophyllum scalare. NCBI lineage: Eukaryota > Metazoa > Chordata > Actinopteri > Cichliformes > Cichlidae > Pterophyllum > Pterophyllum scalare. The sequence goes on along the minus strand of JAMQGT020008681.1, from coordinate 18,207 downwards.
ATGCATCATCCAGAGCGGAGAATGTCAAATATCTGAGAGAAATAGCATTTCTATAAGGCGAGATCATTTGGAAAAACTGAACATGATTTATTGAGATACAGAATTCAAACAAGCTACTTGGTGATTAGATTTCGATCAGCCATCAGAGCAGAACAGAAAGCGATAGGAGTTAGGACAGGAACCCCCAGATGATAAAGGGTTGGATGGAATTCTGAGTGACAAGGAATGCACGATTGAGCATCTGAATGACAGAAGAGCAGTGATTTAAAGTATACAGAACAGAGAGTGATTGGCTTGCAGAAGGCGGGCAAGACAATGATTGGACTAGAGTAATGAAGTCATTGTTGAGTTTGACAGCATGGGACAATGGAAGTGATGTAAAGAATAAACTAATGGCTGAACACCCGGGAAGCAGGCGGAGGAGTGATTACAGTAAGTTCCTTTTTGAACTTACACATAAGCTTCAGTTACCAAACTGCATTTGTGAGTCGAGTTCTCATCCAGGCTTTGAGATCAAAGTCACAGAGCTCCATTCATTCATCCGAGATCTTTATCAAGACTACCGGGCCTAACCGCCTGTCTTGTATTAGCTTTAATCTATACTATGGTCAGTGGACCATAATATGGATTAGACATCAGACACAGTGGAGTAAGAGCATGAAGACAGTGTTGCCTCATTTTGAATAGGTACACCCAAGAAAATTTTTAAAGTCTAGCTGCAGCGACCAACCGGTGCTTGACTGGAGAACATAAATTAAAGCAGGTAATTAAAAATGAAATCTCATTTGCTTTGATCATGCAACCTGTGGAGGTAGCTGGTAAGCAACATCAATATTAATGAGACAAATTAATATGAAGCTCACTGAGAAGAATTAAGATGAGGAACCATGGTGTTCTTTTAGGTTTTTAATTTCATTATTATTTATTTTGAAAAACATGCTCCCTGCCGTCCCTCCCCAAAAACATGCTCTCGCTGCTTTGACGTTCTGTTTCTATCCTTGCGTAAATTAACGAGCTACTCTCAGCCATATCTGATCAAACAATAACTACAGTCCTGACTTTGGTTCATGAGGACAGTTTGAGTCCTCATCATCCCTGGAAAACTATGATAGAGCCAAATGCATTGTAATCTGTATTTCTTACATCTTTAAGCCCCAAATTAGTCTATGAAGAGTTTTAATTGGCACAGCAGGAAAAGTCAAGGATAATTAAACAGATGATTAAAGCTGGAGATGTAGACAAAAGCTGGCACATACAGTACCGAGGGGAGATCAGCTCACATGTTTCTAATGAAGTGGACATTTTATTCATGTACGGCATCTATTATACTTAGACTCGGTGTTTAAACATGAGGATTATCACAAAAAGAACCTAACAAATTACAAGCTACTTCGCTCGGGACTGATAATAATTTTAGAAAAGCACCGCAAACCTCCACAGGAATGATCTACCAACGAAGATCGCTCAAAAGCCAGAAACAGACAATTAAAGGGCTCTCTTACATGGATGTCTTTCAATTTTTGGATTATTTATTAGTTTTGTTTTTGTTTTGTTTTTCTGTCTGTGAACTGAATCTCAAAGTGGATCATGCAAAAAAACACTGACACAAACACACAAGCTGTTCTACCACAGAAGAGTTAAAGAACAATTCAGACTTTAATGTTGTGGAAGGATCTGAAAGTGAAGAGTTCATGTGAGGAAATCCACCAACATCCCACAGTTCGAGCTGCTCTCAATAAAGGAAGCAACTAAAATTCTTCCAACTTAGCAGAAATGTCTCGCTGCAGACCTCTGCTGTGTTTTGAGGGGTCACACCAGATACTGAGCGCACAGGCTCACAGATGTGTAACAATTCTCTTTATTGAACTTCAGGATTTTTGCAGAAATCTGATGTTTTAGGTTTTATTTATTGAGAAAATTATAAGGTCCCAAAACTTTCAAGCACATTAAAAACTCATGCACTCATTAGACACTTTATTAGGTACATCTTGCCCCCCCACCCCCACCCCTTTTGCCTTCAGAGCTGCATCAGGTCTTCGTGGCACAGATTCAACAAGTTGCTGGAAACATTCCTTAGAGATTTTGCTGCGTATTGAGATGATAGCATCACACAGTTACTGCAGATTTGTCCACTGCATATCCATGATACAAATCTCATTCTACCACATCCCAAAGGTGCCCTGCTGGATTGAGATCTGGTGACTGTGGAGGTCATTTGAGCACAGGGAGCTCATTTTAATGTTCAAGAAACCAATCTGAGATAATCTGACCTTTGCGATGTGGCACATTATCCTGCAAGAAGCAGCCATCAGAAGATGGGTCCGTCTGTTCTCCTTCTGTTGGCGTTTTGATCTTTTTTTGATTTGTGTGCCTGACTTTGTTCCTTGTGGATGTGTTCGAGTGTGTTGTCTAAGATGGAGTGCATTCTGATGTTTTCTTAACATAGATTTTAATTTGGGCCCCTTCCCAGACATCTTTTCTGTTGCCTGTAGCCTGCAAAGATTTTCAGCATCAATCAAGATTCAGTATTCACGTGACTCTCTATTGTAAAAATGTATGTCATTGTAAAATGGACAATTATACATACAACTTTATTAGAAAACATTTCAGTGAGCTGATTAGGACTAAAGTGGGGAAACGTGGAGACTCAGACTGAGATGTAAAAAACTTTAACTTCTGCTATTCTGGCAGATGTTCGGTATATTAGGAATAAGATGGGTGTGATTTAAGCAGATGCAATTTATTTGGGAAGCTTTAGGAATGTTTGCATCCTGGCCTTCACGGAGTCTTCGCTTGCCGACTCCGATTCAGACTCTGATCTGGAACTCAGCAGCTTTGGTGCTCCTATGTGGCTCGACACAGACTCCGGTGTGAAGGGGAAATGCCATAGTGAAGGTGTCTGTTTATACATCAACCAGTAAAAACATCACTGTGAGGAGAGAAAGCATGCACAGAGGACATTGTGTATTTGTCTGTGTCTGTGCGTCCCTTTAATCTCCCTCGAGAGTCCCAAGAGATATTCCTCACTGTGGTAGCTATTCATCCTAAAGCTAAAAACATTTCTAGTGCTATTTATACGTTTTTACAGAAAATGCAGTCGATAACTCTGGATACACTTTGGATTTTAATGGGTGACTTTAACAGTTATATGATGGAATCAGTTGGTGGTTTGTGTCTCCATCAGTATGTGACTTGCCCAACTGAAACTAGCAGGACTGTGGACATTTTTTACGCATCACGTCAAGTGAAGTGAAGTGAAACGAAGTGAAGTGAAGGGCACACTGTGAGATGGGCATGGCCAGCGACAATACTCGGGTAGGCTGCGGTGTGTAAACGTTGCTCAGTTTGTACTAAGAGGCCCAAAGAGTGCCAAAACACTGCGGCCAGCCTGAGCTATTGATAAAGGCAGGGTGGATCCATGTTTACACCACATTCTGTTGCAACACAAATTGAGACTCATCAGACCAGAACACATTTTTCCAATTGTCTATTGTGCAGTTCTGGTGAGCTTGTGAACTGTAGCCTCAGGTTCCTGCTCTCAGCTGACAGGAGTGTGGCCTCCTGCTGCTGTAGCCCATCTGCTTCATGGTTTGATGCGCTGCACATTCAGTGATGCTTTTCTGCATACTTTGGTTGTAACAAATGTTTGTTTGTTTTTTAGTTGCTGTTGCCTTCCAATCAGCTTGAAGCAGTCTTACCGTTGACCTCTGACCTCTGTCATCAACAAGGCATTTTCACTCAGAGAGCTGCTGCTGCTCACTGGATCTTTTCTCAGTAGATCAGCAGTTTCTGAAATACTCAGACCAGCCCGTCTGACAACAACCACACTGTGTTCAAAGTTTCTTTGCCATAAATCCTCAAACAGTCCTTTTAAGTCCTTTTAAGCTCTGCTCCAATGAAAAGGCCAAACAAAAGTTGTCCTCACAAAGACAGAGATACAAATATAAAAACACAAACATCACTATTCAGGCTTTTGGTGCCTGGTGAATGCAAGTCTTAGCAACTCGTCCACATCATATAGCTCAGCATTAGTAACCTAGATATGAGCAAACATATTACGCAGCTTTAAAAAAAATTGAGTGGATTTACCCCCCTGAGAGACTTATGTTCATGAAAGGAGAGAAGCTTGAGATAATGACATCAAAGTGACATTTGTCTGTGGAGACACTGCAGCCCTGCTCAGCTTGTTTGTCCTTTTAGTGCTATATACAGTACTTAAAAAAATAATGCTTGGAACAAAGTTTCAGACTTTTTTCTTACCACGTACCTTAGCATCACTCTAAACCCACTGTGCTGAGCACTGTGGTTTCTATTCCATGTATCAGTCTCTGATGATCGAAGCCTCTGATAGCATAGCCCGGCTGAGCTGCAGTGGAGATGTTCTGCTGGAGGGCACAAGCAGGAGTTTCTGCATATTCATGCCTCAGCAAGCACTGTATCATTTATTATGAGAGCCAAGCAGCCGAAAGAAACGAACTCCCTGATAGTTATCGTTTGTACTTGTTTTGTTTTTCCGTCACGGCAGCTCGGCAGCAAACTTCATCAGGAAAAACTCATTCTTACCTCCTTGAATCGAGGCTCCTGTGCGTTTTAGTGTCCGTTTGAATCATTTCCAGCTTTAGTTTGTTTGGTCCCTATTCAGTCCTGTCAGTTTTACTTTCCGCCTTTCTTAGTTGGTAAATGTCTGCCCTGCCCTGATCACTGTGTTTCAGTTAATTGCTCTCTTGTGAATGTTATACTCTCCAGTTTTCAAACTTTCCAACACATCTTTATGTCCCTTGTGTTTTCTTTCCTATTGTTCATTTTGATCTTCTCGTGTACAGCGTGGCCCTTTGAACAGTTTTATGGACACCAATCAGGATTGTTGATCCCTGCCTGCCTGTCTATGCTTGACTGCTGGCTGCGTTTGAGTTATCAGTTTTTTTTAAATTACAAATAAAAGCATAAATTGGTCATGCATAGCCCAAAGTTATCACTGATGAGAGGTAACCCTAACCTAACCTTACATTTTGGATATAATACAAAAAAAAAAAAATCATAGTTTTTATGTGTGCTAGAATATTTTTGTCCCTGCTTTCCAAGACTTGGGAGATCAGTTAGGGTTTGGGGGTACTTAGACCTGAGTGGCTACACTAAAATGGTTATTGGTGATTTCCTTTGTTTACCTTTTATTTCAGGCTGTTCTCAAATATTCAGGAATTCCTTCTGTGGGAAGGTGTTCAATTTTCCCTTTAAGAATTCTGATATTAAATGTGGGAAGCATTTACAGTATCGGCCTGTCCTCTTGACAACCTTTTAGCCATCAAACTTCGCCTCATTATTGCTAACATTGCAACTTTGTTTCTTAGATTTATCTTTCATATTTCTTTTGGGATTATTTGTAAAATTTTCAAACTAGACACAAATATAAGGACAGTGTCTTCCTGCTCTCCTGCCGCAGGAAGTCTGCTCTCTTTGCTGTGTGAGCGAGGAGTGAAGCTGGTTACTTTAACTCACGTGCGTCTGCTTAGATCACTTGCTCTTGGTTATGGCTGAATCTCCAAAAACACAAAAATGATACTCAGGACAGCCTCCTTAAGTTGCTGGTGCATTTCTGTCACTCCCACTGATAGCTATCCAAATTAAGCTTTGAAGATCTTTACAGCACTCTGAATCTATTTGACAGCAAATGTCTGAACAGATTTTTGGGACTTCTTCTTGGAAAATGTGTATGTAATGCCTGTAAAGTGTCCTTACTCATCTCTGTGCGCTGTTGCTTCCAGAGAGCTGCTGCAGACGTACAATTTCTAAGCACAAAAAGCTTTTTCTAAACTGAAAAACCACCCTCACTCTTATCAGTGTGAGTACTGCTATTACACTCTCCACCTACACTCACCGACTGCAAAACATTTCAAAGATTCATCTCCTCACAAAAGACATGCAACAGTCTCAAAGTAGAGGCAGACGAGAGCAGGGGCGCAGACGTCGCCACAGCAAAAAGAAAAGTCAGGAAAAAACATTACAGCATATTTCAGAGCATCTGATAATTGAGAGTGCACGAGAGTGCTGATGTCCTTTAAGAGAAAATAAACCTTCAGACTGAGAACACAGATTATACTCCCTGTGCTGCTCTGACCAATCAGAGCAATAACTCTATACTTGAGGCGCTTTGGCCACAAACTGCGGCGCTTACTCTTCAAAGTTGAAGCCTGGATTACTTATCCTGGGAGCCTGGTGTCTTATGACTCTCTCTCAATTTACTGTAGACTCTAGCGGCAGGGCCTCATCCTCTCAGCAAAAGCGCTTTACTAGGGGAAGCCTGGAGCCCTGCTGAGACTTTCATTAGAAGCTCAGAGAGAGGATGATTACAGAGGGAAACCTACACAAACAAGAGCTGGCTGCCTGACAGTGTGAAATCTGGCGACATAAAATGATAACGCTCATTTGTGTTCCTCGTTCCGGCTGGGGAGCTTTCTGTGCTCAAGAGGAAAGGACGAGTACAGGAACAACAGAGCTGGAGCAGAGCGAGTGAGTGAAATGAGATGCAAAAGCAGGAGAAACCTGTAAGCTGTCCGTGCCATAATGCTAAAGCTGAGCGTTTTTTTTCTTCAATGAATAGCAAAAGGACATGCTAAGGTCATGTGAAGTCTGGTTCTAGACTTTCCAGCAGCACTTGCAATCCTATAGGAAATTTTCAGTTTCAAAAGGAATAGTTCAAGAGATTAGGGGGAATAGAGTCCTACTTAATGTGTTTATAATTTTACAGCCTCAGGTTGGCAGATATCGGACTTCTACAAGTGTTTCCAACAGGCTTTTGCATCTACCATATTTCTGGAGCAGCTTGCTGCTAAACCATCACTTGATGAGGTCATATTCATATGACAATCTTAAAGAATAGACAACCCACTTCTCAAAAAAATAAAATAAAATACATATGATCAAACAGTCAGATGCTACTATTTTATTTACTTTAAGAAAACTTTTTAATGGTGGCAAGAAAAATCACAGCTCAAGAGTCACGACAGAGAGCCGAGCCGTGATAGCTTAGCGGCGTAAGTGTTACTGTAGGTTAGCGTTTAGCGAAACATTTTTCAGCCTTAAAGTGAAATCTCCCTGGCTTCAGACATTTCCCACTTCCCTCTAGGCACGCGCACTAACGAGACTGCTTTGTTTTGTTTTGTGCTTGACTACAGCACAATTTGGAATTACCCTCAAATACTTTCCCTAACTTTTTTTTTTTTTCCTGCGGTCTCAAAAAGCAAAGAACGAGCATGAAGGAGAAGAGCTGGACATGGCACGGCTCCTCCATTTAAAAGTTGGTGAGTGAGAGAGAGCTGAAGGAGTACCTTCTTTATTTTTGAAGACAGTTCGCCCTGAGAGGCTCATTTCGCCTCAGGCACAGATTTTCTCCCGTGGCATCACCTTGACACAAACACATCTCTCTGCCTGTCTGACCTCCTCACTCTCACCCACACTCTCTCACCATCTTATCATTCATTCAGAAAAGAAGTGGAGGCCTTACCCTTTGATATACTGTACTGGAGTACAGCTTATGATGAAGAGGAGTGTGCCACTTATGGGATGTATCACTCTTTTGATTCTGCTGGTAATGTGGATATGTGTGTCAGACTATGAAAGCAATTAACCAGCCAGAACTAATTACAGTGCTGCAGCTTTGTTGTACAGTAGGCCACAACTAGTTTGAACAAACACTAAAAGTACCTTGTTGTGTAGGCCCCCCCTTGTGCTGCCAAACAACTCTAGTTTTTCAAGGCATGGACTCTGCTTGACCTCTCAGTGGTATTCCATATCAGGCACCAAAGTATTAGCAGATCCTTTAAGACCTGGAAGCAAGGTGGGGCCTCCACCGAACAGCACTGCTTCTCCAACACATGATCTGGGGAATCGAGAGATCACCTCAACACCTCAGACTGTGGAAGTCTTAACTCTTGAACAGTTCTTGCATTGTGCTAGGGTGTAATGTCCAACTGAAAGAGGTCACTGCCATCAGGGAATACGCCCCAAGGCTTCATGGGGTCTTCAGCAATGCCTGTGTGAGTGGTAAATGTCAAAAGGAACAGCCACATAAATGTCAAGATCAAAAGATTTCCAGCACAGCATACCCCAGAGCATCATAGTGCCTCTGCGAGTTCTACTGATTCCTGTTTTTACTGCATCTGCTCTCCAAACTAAAAGATGCACACACACACGTGCGTGACAACATGACAACATGACAAAAGAGAATATGTAATTCATCAGAGCAAGCCTTTTTCTTCCAATGCTCCATGCTCCGGCACTCACATGTTCATTGTAGGTGCTTCTGGTAATGAACTTCGATCAAAGCAAAAGCAATTTGCTTTGCTGACCCAGCTGAATCCCCAGAACCGTGGGTGACGTTTTCATTTATACTTGTGCGCTGGTGTGTCTGCATTTCTCTGCCATCACAAGTTGAAACCCAACCGTTTGTGTTGGATTTCAAGAACCGAAACAGTTCATTGGCTGCCTAACCCCGCGACACATGCCAGTGTAGCACGTTAACCTATGCTTTTCACAATTTCCCTGTCAGTGGGTTTAAATTGTGAGCTGATTGTTGTGTATACTAATGCACACCTTCCTATCACTTATTTACCGGTAGGCGGCCTCAGTGACACTTATCTATCCAGTGTTTACAGCTATCATCAGAGTAATAGAGTGATCCAGAGCCCATAATAGAAGATGACATTAGCATATCCTGTTCCATTTGATTTGCTTTGGCTCAGTGGCTGCTTTTTGTGTCCCAGTAGACACACTGACGGACAGATTCATTGCTGGGAGGCTTTTCCTGTGCATGGAATGCTCAACATGAACATTTCTCTCCCGTTCTTTCATGTTTTTATTTGTTGCTCTTTCTCTGCAGTCATTGCTCATATTGTTATAGGACCACTGTCTGCTGAGAAACGTGAAAGTTCAATTTCACTCCACAGGCTGATAAATGACAAGACAGCTGTGGTCATCATGTCATAAAGTCAAACCTTAATTTTTAATTTCTAATGATGACTGCACACTCTGAAAGCTACATTAGGAGTTGGAACAAGGATGCCAAAGACTGAGTGTACCATGTTTTAAGAAAGGGAAGTTCTAACACTTGCTGGGATTAATTAAATTGAACTACAGGCTCGTTCTTACTTTGTGACCCCAGAGTTCATTTCCTTACACTGCTTCATTAAGAATGATTATGCTCCCAGGAAATATTATAATTCAACCCATTATGACTAGTTTAACACACAAAACTGGGATATGAATGTGTGCTGGTTTTCCTTACTGTTAACTGTGTAGAGTTAGTTAATTAGTGTTTATATAGTGCGTTACTGTGCATATATTGTGTACATTTTGAGTATATATTGTATATCTCATATTTTATATTGACCACGTCTCCGTCTTGTACAGTCGGCAGCAATTGACAATGAAAGTTGAGTTGAGGAAAGTTGAAAGTTGTCAGCTGATTTAAACAGAAGAAGTGATGATCTCTCCTAAAAATAGCATACTGCAGATACAATATTACACTAGAAAACTGAACAAAATATTATAGGAGCCCAGTTATATTTACAGAGGTATCTAGCTGTGAAAGATATTTAAATTGTTATAATCGTTTTAATCACCTAAATTGTTCTCTGCAAGTTGGATGCATATTAAAGGAAAGAAACTGTGATTAGGACATTTAAAGATAAAGAGCTAATCATGGTACAACTTTACATCCAAAATATTCCTTGGAATTTCATTGAGATGGGTGGCACAGCCTGGCAGCGTTTAGCACACTTTAGGCACAGTGAGAAGGTTCCGGGTTTGGACCTGTCTGGATCCTTGCTGTGTGCACTTTGCATATTCTCCCTGTATATGTGTGGGTTTCTTCCATGTTCTCAGGTTTCCTTCCATAGTCCAAAGCAAAGCTAACTGATGATTCTAACCTGTCTCGCTGTGGTAGATTGGCAACCTGTCCTGCCTCTTGTCCACTTTCAGCAGGGGACAGGGAAAAGCACTTGTTAAGCAGACAGATGGATGGATGGATGGACAATGCTATTTGTTGTTGTCAAGAAAAATGTATCACGGCCTTCACCACATGTACAAATGAGTCTTTAACATTAAATCCATTATCACTGAGTGACTGCCAAAGCCACAGAAGCATATTGTGATAACTGTCGGGTGTTGTCACATAGGCGGCTGCTGAGCTATTACCCTTAAAAGCAGCACATATAGGGTCATTTTATACTGAACCGAATGTGTCAGGTTGTACCTGCAGTTAGTGACTGAAAATACTCCAGGTTAACCCCGAGGTTGACTGCTGGGGAGCAGGTGGTCCTTGGATAGCTTGTTAGTGTCATACCACCTCTGCCTTTGAAATTAAGCGAGGGATAAAGTCTGTCCTCTTGGCTTTGTGGTTACTCAAAAGCAGAGTGGCTGATGCCATTAGCCAGGACTACTAACTTCCCTGCCATCAAATTCAGCTCTAACATTGCCTCACACTAAAGGCAATAGTAGAAAAACCTTTAGTTCTGCTGAACTATGAATTGTAATGCATCCACTTACTGATGCATGCTGTGCATTTGACTATAAATGCAGTTGCTAAGTAAGTAATGTAAGAGCACATTTGAAATATGGTGAGCAGCACTTGATAGCAGTGATGGAAACATGCAATGAGTCAGTGATCCGCACATTCAGTTGCTGACCTCGCAGTTACTTGGATGTACAGTGAGATTGATTTGCTAACCTGCTTGTTCACGCACCATTAGATATTAAATAAGGGTCAGTGAAGGCGCAAGTTGAATACATATGTGGCGTGCAGCTCCTCACAGCTTACATAGGATACTGACATGTGTTACGTCTGCACTTAAGCTGCAGAACACAGTGTATAACACGGTATGATGTGAGCTCTCAGAACAGTAGGGGGGCTTCATGAGTTGAGAGTTAGACGACAGCTGCACACGCCGGCATGGCTTTACTGAAGAAACACTTTATGTAACACTACATCAAATTATATTGATATAAATTATATTATCTAATTCGATTTCTCTTTTAAAATGAGACTGACATATTTTAAAAAGTCAACATACCAGCAGACTCTACTTACATCGTAAGCCTCAGAATTAACATAATTTTTAATACAATGTTTGTGACCGAGCCCTGTGAAGCAGAGTGCCACAGATTTCCTCACCGTCCTCAAATCGATTTTTATGCGGCAAATCTCTTCATTGTGAATATTTTCCCCCCTTTCCTCCCATCTCGCTTTCTCGTTTTTCTCATTAATTACACATTTTCACTTTTATTATTGTTCACGCCATCACTTCTCATGCATCTGCCTCTGGCCAGCACTCCATCTACACTTTCACTCCATACATAATGATAGTGAGCAAGATAATAGAGTAGAAGTGTTGTCTTGATGACACTGTCTGAATATGGATGAGAGCCTCTCATTATCGCTCTGGGCAGCTTAGGAGGCAGATAATGGTGATTATATTGAGAATGATGAATGCTCATCTGAGAATAAACCTTAATTTAATCCGTCTAACCTGATTCAAGGTTTGTACCTGTACTGAGGTCGGGGCGGAAACAAAATCAAAGACAGAGCAATGTTTCTTTGACCAGTCTCCACATAAGTTGTTCTGCAAACTAAATGGACAAAGTGATCAGTGCTTTGCTACTGTGAGGGAAAAAGTGAAAAAATAAAAACATAAAAAAGTAAAAATATGACTTTAGTGAATTAATGCCAGGCCCTGTGGAGGTTGTGTACGTTTCAAAGCATTTACTCATTTCTCTAATGGATGTCTTAGAACAAACCACACGATCCAACGAGACTTTATTGATCCATTTGGGGAATCTGAAACATTCTGGGGCACAAGAGGATAAACTGGATATGGCATAAATAATATAAATACCAGCTGCAGTAGGGTGGTCGATTTTGAGCTTTTAAAATTGAGCATGCAGTAAGAATAAAGGTGCCATCAGCACAATAATGAAATATGAGAGTTAGACATGCTTGGGCATGTTTGGTTTGCCTAGTGTGAAAACACCCTTAATATGAATATTTGCTATTTATATGGATGTCGCAGCAAAGGACAGTGTTTGGCCATTAAACAAAAGAAAGGTGTTATTTTCCTGTTATCAATGAAATGATGATGTTTTAAAGAAATCATACCTGGTAAGAGATAATAATACTAATATAGCCCATACTACACTGCTCAAAAGAATAAAGGGAACACTCAAATAACACATGAAACAATGAAATATTCTCATTGAATACTTTGAATACTTGAATACAAAATCACACAAAAATCATCAATGGAAATCAAATTTATTAACCAATGGAGGCCTGGATTTGGAGTCACACACAAAATTAAAGTGGAAAAACACACTACAGGCTGATCCAACTTTGATGTAATGTCCTTAAAACATGATGAGGTGGCGGATGGTCTCCTGAGGGATCTCCTCCCAGACCTGGACTAAAGCATCCTCCAACTCCTGGACAGTCTGTGGTGCAACGTGACGTTGGTGGATGGAGCGAGACATGATGTCCCAGATGTGCTCAATCGGATTCAGGTCTGGGGAACGGGCGGGCCAGTCCATAGCTTCAATGCCTTCATTTTGCAGGAACTGCTGACACACTCCAGCCACATGAGGTCTAGCATTGTCCTGCATTAGGGGGAACCCAGGGCCAACCACACCAGCATATGGTCTCACAAGGGGTCTGAGGATCTCATCTCGGTACCTAATGGCAGTCATGCTACCTCTGGCGAGCACATGGAGGGCTGTGAGGCCCTCCAAAGAAATGCCACCCCACACCATTACTGACCCACTGCCAAACCGGTCGTGCTGAAGGATGTTGCAGGCAGCAGATCGCTCTCCACGGCGTCTCCAGACTCTGTCACGTCTGTCACATGTGCTCAGTGTTAACCTGCTTTCATCTGTGAAGAGCACAGGGCACCAGTGGCGAATTTGCCAATCCTGGTGTTCTCTGGCAAATGCCAAGCGTCCTGCACGGTGATGGGCTGTGAGCACAACCCCCATCTGTGGATGTCGGGCCCTCATACCATCCTCATGGAGTTGGTTTCTAACTGTTTGTGCAGACACATGCACATTTGTGGCCTGCTGGAGGTCATTTTGCAGGGCTCTGGCAGTGCTCCTCCTGTTCCTCCTTGCACAAAGGCGGAGGTAGCGGTCCTGCTGCTGGGTTGTTGCCCTCCTACGGCCTCCTCCACGTCTCCTGGTGTACTGGCCTGTCTCCTGGTAGCGCCTCCAGCCTCTGGACACTACGCTGACAGACACAGCAAACCTTCTTGCCACAGCTCGCATTGATGTGCCATCCTGGATGAGCTGCACTACCTGAGCCACTTGTGTGGGTTGTAGAGTCCGTCTCATGCTACCACAGGTGTGAAAGCACCACCAACATTCAAAAGTGACCAAAACATCATCCAGAAAGCATAGGTACTGAGAAGTGGTCTGTGGTCCCCACCTGCAGAACCACTCCTTTATTGAGTGTGTCTTGCTAATTGCCAATAATTTCCACCTGTTGTCTATTTCAATTTTCACAACAGCATGTGAAATTGATTGTCAATCAGTGTTGCTTCCTAAGTGGACAGTTTGATTTCACAGAAGTTTGATTTACTTGGAGTTATATTGTGTTGTTTAAGTGTTCCCTTTATTTTTTTGAGCAGTGTATATTTTATATGTTCTATGATTATTAGAGCCCACCCTATATAGGATTTTTAACACTGATGCCAGTATTTGGTAATTTAAAATTCTGATATATTGGTTAATTTCAAAGTTCATAACCTGGTTGATGGGTGTCTCCCCATCTCTTCATTACTTAATTTTTATTTGCCAGCTGACGCTTATAGGTATTTGCCAATACCTAATACTCGATCCATCTCTGCTAATGATGTGTTAAAGGTTTCTGAATATTACTGTTGTTTTTGGTTAAATTTTAACTGCTGATGAGCCTGTTTTCATGCCCAGCCCACCAAATACTGCTGTTGAGTTGAAACTGGTTTCCTTTAGACACGGGTCCTGTAATACATGTGTCGGGACTCATCATACTTTAACCTAATCTGACCAAGCAATTTTGGTGCCCAAACCAAAATGGGTAGCTAAAAGGAAAGTAACCAAAAAAGGAAAAACAAAATGAATTAGTGATTACAATCCTGGGAATCCTCCGGGTGTGACTGCATCACATTCAGCTTCCAATGCAGCCACGCTCAGTGTATTTCCTGATCGCTCCTATTCAAGACGACGCCTGCAATTTCATCATAGCAGCGCTCTGCAGCACTCAAAACATCACAGCTATTTTTGATGGAATCAGTGTTAAGCTGCATAGAGCAGATAAGTAGGGCAGGAAGTCAGATAAAGGAACAGCATATAGAATCTGGTCAATTTTCAAAATAAAAGATACCAATTGCAAACTAAACGTCCTGCTTCTTGAATGTGCGATTTGCAGCTCTGCGAAAGAGGGGAAAAAAATTACACAACACCTGGTGTATTTCCCAGGTAACAAAGCACAAACCCCAGCTGTGTGATTTTAAACAGAATATCATTATGGTTTCGTCTCAAGTTTAAATTTTATTGTAACCATTCAGAAAATATTTATAGATAAACTACAGTAAATAAAGATTTTTAAATATCATTTTCAACTTCACAGTGACCATCAAGGTATTTAACAAACCCAATTAATAAAGATAATTAATTATAATTTCATAGTTTACCCACAATAAAACAAATATACAATTAAATTAAATTGAATTAATTTACCATTTATTAATAGAAGTTTAGCCAATATGATTGCTGAACATTTAATTTCAAACCACTGCAGGGTGTCTCAATATTTTAGACCATGTGACTTGGGTCCTCTTTTGTTAGTCGTTTCTACTTTTATCTCATTTTGTCTCTTCTATCCTCAACTCCTCTCCAATCCCTCAATCAGCAGTCCTCATATTCATTCTACGCCTGTGTGTTTTTTCACTCCAGCATGGATACACGCATAAATAGACAATCACACAGATCAATGACGCCTTTCTCTGCTGCATCACCACAGCCAGGAACTGACTGGGAGATACTCTAAAAACTTTAACCTTTAAACATGTTTGTTTGACATTCTTTGTAGGGTTCGAATGACATTTAGTTTCTGACTCCTTCCTCACTGGAGATTATTTTATGATGGCGTGCACTCATGCAGTATGTTTTCCTCTGAAGCTGCTCCTGGCAAAAATCACACACTGGTGGTCCCAAACTGTAACAACATTACCTACATGACTTCTGCAAATACGCACATAGCTTGTGACACGACACCAATGAACTGATTCAGGTTTCTATATCAAAGAATATAAGAAACGAACAGATAAGGCAGTAGAGTTTGAAACGTCTCGCTTTGAGAAATTTGGACCCGCTGTCGTATTATAGCTTCTGCTTTCTGTTTGATATTCAGCATCTTCAGTCGGCACTTTGAGTGCAGTGCTTTCATGTTGGTTTCATTTACAGAGGATGGCATGTATTGGATAAGTAAGGTCTGCTTTACATAAAAACCTTGTTTATTCCACATTTAATCAGATAGCTGGGATTTGCCCTGACACTCACAGAACAGAATACAGAATACGTTTTCACTGAACCACACTGAAATGCATATTATCGTTCTCTGTCCTAGAACCTGCTTTATAAATGATCTGTATGAATAAGTGTAATCTTGGTGGAAATGCATTGTGTATTTAGAGGTAGAAAGGGTCCACGTGCCATGGAAGTAAACCACCAGGAGTGATTGGAGGACTCCTTCTGTTCTCCAGTGCTCGTACTTAAACGGCAATCCTTCAACTCGATTTTCATTTTAGGAAAGTGGAAGAAGTCCCACAGAGGCGGTGTGCTGAGTGGGATAGGTGGTGATCAAAGCTCCAGCTGATGTTGTTTCCTCTGAATGTTCTCACTTCGATACCGCGTGATGTTACAGTTGAAACCCAGTTTCACCTTCGGGGGATAAAGTCACAATGCACGCTGAATATTAAAAGGACTTGCTCGTTACTCGACGTGACGCCTTCAGGCTTGGAAAGCGTGGCATCATTAACTGAAAACTGCTCACTCCTGGCAAAATTTAGATCCGTTTCAAATGTTTTTCAAACATTTTACGTCTTCAAAGTTCATGTGTTCATGAAAATGGACACATGGCTGCTGCAGGGTTGTTACATTTTCCGTACACAAAAAGCATAGAAAGTTTGATTTACAGTTCGACGCTGAATGGATTTTTACACTCTCACTCACACACTGTGGTTCCTCTAGGGGAGAACATTTCATTAATGATTCAGTTAATGCACTCTCCTGCTCGCCCAACCACATTTCACTCTCTCTCTTTCAAATTACCTGGGCTCACAGACACAAGAAGGTATCCTACCTCATCCCTGTCCCACACTCACACTGCTAACTGCCCTTCTCTTAATGCTGTCTGCACCTTTTCTATTACACTCAGTCACTTTCCCTTATCTTTCAACTCTTTCCCTTTTCTCAGCTTTTGTTGGCTATTCCATCTACTGCAATCATTTCCTCTGTATCTAATCCTTTTATTATTCATATGGTGCCAAAATCCATTTATTCCTCAAAGGGCTAACAGCAAAGTCAGCGAGTATGAAAACTTACAGAAAGCTTTGAGGTTTCCGGAGCAGAGGTCTGTGGCTCTTTGGTAGCATTGGCTACGCACTACAAATAGGTTTTTAACATGTACTTAATGAGTTGGAAATCTCAGCAAATAACATATCAGCTTTTGATTAATTTAAATGATGCTTTCCTGCACTGAGAGTAGATTGCTGCTTTCTCGCTAGCCAGGTAACTAAAGTATCTAATCAACTGGATAATTTTGCAGCACACATTTCATATTATTTCATCCACTTGAGTGCATATAAAAAGGCCTCTCTTCTCTAGGACCTTAAAGTGGACATGAAACACTTCATGTATAGAGGCTAATTTGCATCATGGAGCCCTGCTCTGCAAACCTGTCATAGATTTAACTCAGTCTGTGAAGCTGGATTTAAGAAACAAGTGCTTGAAGTTGAGGTTTTTAGAAGATGTAGCGATACGGTACCAGTCAAAGGTTTGGACACACTCACCCATTCATATGAATTCATTCATATTAATTCATATGAATGGGTGAGTGCTGATGGATGTTAGGATTGTGCTTTGGTAAGAAACTTAGTTATGTTTGTGGTGTGGTGTGCATGTAGTTACCTGTTGTGCTGTAAACTGGTTGGGAAACCAGGGCTGTCTTGCGGACATCTCAGACTGCAGTACCTCAGGAACCCTGCAAGGCAGCCACAGGGTGAGCACCAGTGAGCGTAAGGTGACAGCCAACTGGTGTACGCCACTGAATGTGAACTGGGTGAGAGAGCCTGAGCGACCCAGAGAAAAAGGCAGCAGCATTCATTAATTATGCCTCCACAGATTCTCCCTGTGGGCTTTACCTCCTGGATGGATCACTTTGATTGACAGCTTCATTTTAGGCACCGTGATTTATGACTCATGAAAAAATGAGAACTTTGCATTGAAAACGAATGCAAAAAGTAATAATTTTACTTCTGTTATTATGTTAGTCATTATAATAGTTGGAATCCAAAATGATAATTCATTAAATTTAATGGGAAAATCAAAATTCTATGTCAAAACTACTCCAAAGTCTCGAAGAATCAGACACTTCATATCCAGACAGGTCATGCAGAGACCAATGCACACACACTATCTGTAACCATTTTTTCACAAGTCTCCCTTCAAAAGAACCCTCAAACATCTATAGCTCAGTCAGACAGCTGTCTGACCCAGTGTCCTAACTAAGGCCAAAGCTACCAGTACACACTTTACCTCAGATGTTTGCACTGACTTTTCTATGTGTGAGAATAAAGTTTGAAGTGCTGCTTTTTGTATGCCAATGTCTCAGTGGCCTGCACCAAAATACGTCTCAGACTCAGATATCTCTCAGACTCTAAGGTCATCAGGTATAGGCCGGCAGACGGGCAGTATTTTGCTGAGCACAGAGTTGGAATAAACCTCTGGAGGATGATAAACCTGCTCTGACTTTGATCACCTCTAATTCTAGCTTTAGAAAAACTTTTTATTGTGAAAAATCTTTTTCTAAACCTTAAATACTCATCACAAACCATCTTGGCTCCTTCTCCTGTCTTTCATCTCTATTTCCTATCAAAGCAAAATCTGGTTGGGCTCACATCTAAATGTTTT
>JAMQGT020008680.1:0-58005 GCA_024447675.2 Pterophyllum scalare | reverse complement strand
GTTATAGTCTGCTTCGTTCAGTTAGTATTGCTGCATGCCATCAAATTCCAAATCACCTACTTCTTATAGTCGGCATCTCAAGTGTATGTGTAGTGACATACTCCATCCTTATGAGTTCCTCATGTCCAAAAACATAAATGTTTCACAAATTGGTGTCCGAAATTCACTGTTAGCACAGCATCAGGAGTAAGCCCCGCCCCCTACAAGTCTCATAAGAGTCCCCGTTATCAGCGTTGGTGGGAGGGGGATAAAAGCACAATTTGATTTCTTTCAAAGTGAAGCTTTTCCTTGTCCCAGAAGGATCTACCTAGCTGTTGAAGGCCTGGATACTAATCTTGCATGTTTTAATCTGGAGGTCTGATAATTGTGCTCTTGTGCATGACCTGCTCGTAGGTTTTATGTATTTTTTTTTACTCCCGTTGCTTTTACTGATGATAAAAATGGCTGCTCTTACCCCTCACCTGCCTCCCTCCCTTCCTGCCCTCCTCCCCCTCTCTGCCTGTCTGCCTGTCTGAGCCACGTCTCACCTGCCGCACCTCAGTTTTACGTTTAATAACCGGCCCGGCTGACTCTGCTCGCCGTCCTCTTTAAGGCATTGACATGTGCATGTTAACGTCTGAGTGTGTGTGCGCTCCAGAAACTGTAAATGTGTGTAGATGTGACGTGATTCTGTTTTCCATTCACTAATTGCTTCCTTTTGTTACCCAACTAGCAGGAAAAAGGGGGCGAGGCCGGTCCTGACGTGTCACTATGAGGACTGACGGCGCTGCACGCTGCGGCTTCGGCGGATGGAAATGGTAAGGTCAGCTGACTCAGTGGTCCAATGGTAGTCCTACTTTTTTTTTTTCCTTATTTTGATTTTAATGTGAAGGAGGAAATCTCTTTAAAAAAGAGACTGCCACGTATGAAGATGCTCAGAAGAGTGAACCCCACCTCCTCCTCCGACCCCAAGTCAGCCGTGTGGGACGTGCTGAGGTCATGATGGACATCCATCTGCAAAAGGCTTTGCACTTTTTTTCCTTAAAGCTTGGAGTGGTTCAGTAGGACTTTTTGTCTCTGAGTTCTTGGACTGAGACGTTTGAGGTGCCGTCGCCCCGGCGTTTTTAAAGTCGAGTCTCACAGGAAAACTGGTTCATGAGCTACCTCAGTTTCACGGACACGCCTGCTCTCACAGATCATGCACTCGAGGAAACGGACGGGGCCCGGCCCCCCTCCGCCTCGCGGCAGAGCACTTAATCTAATTCAGGTTCGCACCGAGACCCGGACCCGGCGGCGCCCGGTCCTCCGGGAGCGAGCCTGAACACGCCTTTGGCTGTCTTTGTACATGAACTGAGCAATGATGTAGTTAATGAACAGACTGATCTTTTATTTGTAACGCCTGAAAACCACAGTTCTCTGTCTTCCACATCCTGACCCGACAGCTGTCTTAACTTTAGATCTAGGATGTCAGCCGGTGACGTCCAGCCACGACTAAGCAGGTCTGGAAGAAGATGAATTACTCATTTCACATTGTATGCCGCTGTAGACTATCATGCCATGTATGTATGTGCTCGTGACAAATGTACCTGTGGTGTAAAACTGCTGTTGCTTCATGTCTTCTCACTGTCAGCGTAAAAATGGTGAGTGTAAAGGAGAAATCGACCGTTAAATGTTTGATATTTGGAGGGCTTGTTTGATTTGATCGGGAGGACGATGAACTACCAGAGAGGTTAAAGGTTAGTCTTTGCACCCTTAATTGGCTGTGTTGGGTCACAGAGCTGTGACCTCTGAATTCAGGTGTTTGCGGTCCCTTTGCCACGAGTATAAAATCGAGCGCCGAGCCGGGCGGTCTCTTTACAAACACCAAAGGGTCGTTCCACTGAGTTAGAGCGTGCCAATGTAACGGGATGCCACCATGGCAACAAGTCAATTTGTGAAATGTCTTCGCTTGTAGATACTCAGCTGTAAGGGATGTTATCGCGAAGATGAAGTGGTGCTTCCTAAAGCGTCAAGTTACAGAGCACCGAATCTCATTAACATCAGCGCAAAAACGGTGAGCGGGGAGCTTCACGGTGTGGGTTTCCACGGCCGAGCGGCTCCTGCAGGTGGCCCGGTGCTTTGGTTCACACAGAGGGTCAGATCAACGCTCTGTTCGGTTGTATCCTCGAGTAATTTGAAGCTGGACCGCTGCGTATGTCGTCTTAGAGCTAACGGTCCGACATTGTGGAGTGACAGAAACGCTAACGTCTGTTCTCTTTCCAGCGTTAAACGTTGGAGGGAAACGATTTGGTGATGAGCTGTCCGCTGATGGTTTTATTTGAAGGAAAAGAAGCTGAAAGGTTTTACGCCCTTAACGTTACACACTCCGGCTTTCTCATGGAGTACTTTTAAAACTGGACCGCTCCTGTTTTTAGGATGACTTTTAAAATGTATTCCACAGAAAATGTTTTTCATATTTGCTGTTTCTTTGGAGATTTTATTTTGAAAATCATTTTTAGTAATAGGAGTGGTGCTTTTTTGTTGTTGTTGTTGTTGTTGTTGTTTGTTTTGGTCCAAACAGCAGAATAGGTCAGCATTGAAAACTTCAGAAACGCCTCTCTGAACACTCGAGCGTTCTTTCCAGAGTGAAAGATCAGATTTGTGCTGTTGGTTTTGTTTTGACGGGGGGAACAGGAAGAACCTCTGTAGAGCCTGAAGGTTTAAAGAAACACTTTCTGACTCCTGAGTCAGTTTCTGACTGTTAAATGTGTTTAGAAACTGGTGGCGGTGCATTTTTACACGATCAAATCAAATGAAGTTTCTGAACACAAGGTTCATCTGTTACACATCCGCTACAGTCGGGGAATTCTGGGAAATGTTGGAGGGTGCAGCCCTGAATGTATGGTGCACTTTTGAGGGTGGACATGAGGTTGGATTTCTCCTTTAAGCTCCTCTCGGAGGTGTCGGCGTCGCCGCCTCCTCTGACCTTTGCTGTGACCTTTGCCGTGACCCCCCCTGTGTCGGTGTCACGTTGAGCTTCTTCCAGTTCAGAGGGTTGTGCTGCTTGTTCTTCCTCTGCAGGAAAAATGGAGCCACATTAGTTTGTTTTTCACATTAGGATCAACTTGATTTTAAAGGTCAAAAGGTCTTTTTTTGGCTAACAGTGTGTTTGCAGTTTGCAGATGAATTGTTTTATACTGTACAGTGAGGTGACGTAAACCTATTTTTCTAATAAAGCGATGGACTTTGAACTCAGCTGTGTTTCTGTGTTTTTATCTCGGTGCATTCAACTCGTCTCAGAGGCAGTGGAAATATTAATGTTTACTGAACACAAATGTGAAAATGTCTTAAATGTCCAGGTGCAAAATTATTAACACATCTAGTTAGTACTTGTGATCCAATATCATGTTCATGCTTCTCCACGATTACATTTAGAAACTTTGATTAAAGGTGCAGTTTGACTCGTACCTGTAGGTGGCGCTTTTGAGTCTAAATGTTGGAGCAGGCAGTGCCCACGCTGCTTTCTACACCTCATTTATTTCTGATTAATTAAATCTGATTGCATGGTTATAGAAACAGGTCTCCTGCTGCTTTATTGGAGGATTGTTAATGTTGTTTTTAGAATATTAAACTTTTACTAAGAAACTAGTTCTGTTTATTTACAAGGGGCTGAATAAAAACGTGACTTTAATGATTGAATAAAAACCCTCCGTATATCTCACTGTATATCCTGTATAATGACAATAAAGCCATTCTATTCTATTCTGTTCTATTATTGATTACTAACTCTTCCGCTGTAAGTTTACCCAAACAAGTCGCCCAACCGGAAGTGGCGTTGCTTGATCCAGGGTTGCCATGTCTGCTGATGTCACATTTTCACAGTTGCAGTGAGATGATATTAACCCAGAGTAATGATCAGATTGTTGTGTTTCACGGGCCTCCTGCAGCTTGAAGGATGTTTGGTTTGTGCACAGATGATCAGAACAAACCAAAATGATTCACAGGTTTAAACAAAGTCATATGTTTGGCTGCACGGCCATGACAAAAAAGGGAGATGCACAGAATTATGCCAATTAAAAGTTTTTTATATTTTATTTTAAATGAAAGGAACAGAAGATTGAACTCGGATTAATCATATGTGTAGTCAATACAAGCAGTAGTGTCAGTGAGTGCTTGAGTAAAGAAATGGTGTATGCAATGTCAAGTGCAAAAAGCCAAAGCAGTGTCTCGAGGAGGCGAGCCTGCCTCATCTGGAGCACTGGCACACATTGGGTGCTGCCAGTGTCACTGACTGGCAAACGAGCCACTCCAGTCCTCTTAATGCTTGTTGGAGATTTGCCACACAAGCAGGTCAGTGTGGGTGGTCGTGGAGTAGGTAGGTTTGGGTAGGCAGATAAGTGGGGGGGTGTCCATTTTGGTTGAGTGACGTTCCTCTCTGATCTCTCTATCATTCTATCCCTGAACCATAGATGGAATCACGGTGTGGAGAGAAGAATGTGTTGCTTCAGCTTTCTAGATCAGTGGGTTAAAGTCTAGTTTTTGTGAGTAGCTGACCGTGTTGAGTGGTCTTGGTGATCGAAGGCTCACCACTTTTTGTGCTTCTGCTCTCTCAGTTGCAATGGTTTCAGCAGTGCTTAGCAAGGGATATAAAATGAAATTAAACCATTTTTTCCTTTTTCCGGGTCGTAACATAAATGACAAAAATAATAAATTTTAAACTTTTTATTATCAGTGTAGCTGATTCAGTCAGCTAATGTTGATTTTGTACAGCAGTTAGAAATGAAACTAGCTCAAACAGAGCAGTAAAACCTCAATAAAATAAAGTATCAGAACATTTTAATGAGGTAAAAACTAATCTGAATTTTTACAATTTTGACATTTAGATAAACTCCACACAATAACTCATGTACAAAAGAATCCCTGCTGGTTTAAAGTCCGCTTTTTCTTTATTTAAATTGTAGCGGCCAGCTCCTGTGTTGTACAGGTATATCCGTGCTGACAGGTGCGTTTAAGAGGAGCACCCCACACTCAGATTAAGCTGACCGGATGTAAACTGTGCCGTGAAACAGCCGGAGCTCCTGAGCTCCTCCTTTACGTTCTTCCGCAGACCTGGCAACCCGCGGTGGGATTACAGCTCTTTCCATCTGTTGAGGAAGTTTGTCGGACTTTGAAAACAGAAACGGAAAAGATGAAGTGAAAACTTTAGAAAGTGACCAAAGAGAGTTTAATTCGGGACCGGAGTGGGCAGCGGCGGCGGCGGCGCCCGCGGAGGGTGTTTTCGTCCCGGGAGGAGCCGCGGCGGTAGATTCGTGGCAGTGAGGCGGTAAAGCTGCTCCGACGCTAGCTGTGTTCAGGCTAATCTCCGCGGCGCGACCGGGCTTCAACCGTATACTGTCCGCCTGAGCCCCGAGCCCCGAGCGGTCATGTTCGGACAGCTGCACTGACAGGATGGCGCTGATCTCAGCGTGTGTGGAGGACGTGAAGCGGCGGCTGAAGGTGGATGTCCTGCGGGAAGCCGGCCGTCAGTATCCGCTTACCTGCTTCATCCTGGTGTCCATGCTAACGCTCACCGTGCTGCTCAACAGGTGAGCTCACGCGACCCCGTTTACCGTGAAAATTCACCGACGTGGACAGTGTCAGACGGTCCGTGTGCGGGACTGTGAGCGGCTCCTGCTCAGGGCGGAATCTGCCGGAGAATGTGGCGTTTTTAAGGTTTCACCTCTGTGTGTCCGTGCAGCAGCGGTTACCGAGCAAAAAGCAGCGGTCAGAGGCTAATTCGACATACTTTACTCCACAAAATGGAAACATTTAATCATCTGAGAGCGTTCTCCAAACACCCTCAGCTCCTCTACATTTGGCCTTTTTTGGTTTGGCTTCCACCAAAGGAAAAACACAACAACTTACTGAAGTTTAAAATGCACTTTTTTTTTTAAATCAAATGGCCAAAAAGTGAATGCATGGGCGTCTGTTAAGTCACTGTGCCTGTGCCTCAACTGTATGCAGACCAGTCATGAAGCAGGAAAAGCCTGTTTGTTCTTCCAGCTGCGCCCTTTAGGGGGCGCCACACCAGATCATCTGCTGTCATCTCTTCCTATCCCAGCATCCAAGCCTCTGCATGTCTTCTGTCACTGTACCCATGAACCCTCTCTGAGGTCTTCTTCTTTTTCTCCTGCCTGGCAGCTCCATCCTCATCATCCTTGTCCAGTATATCCACCCTCCCCCTTGTGCACATGTCCAAACCATCTCAGCCTGAGCCCTCCCTCTGATGGACTCATTTCTAATCGTGGTTACTCCCAGTGAAGGTCTGAACAGCTCAGTCTCCTGTCTTTGTGTCAGGGCCTGTTAGGTGTGCTTAACTCAAACAAATTATGGTGGTTTTGATGTTCAAAGTGGATCTGTTCTGCTCATTTGCAGCTCTGTATTTCTATTCTTGGGCTCATCATCATCATTCATCTGAATTCAGTTTCATTTACAACCAAATTATTGTAGCATAAAGAGCCTAGAACATCTTGATCTTATACTGCAGCCCCTCACTTCATTCTGTATCTGAAACATTTTAGCTCATCCCCTCTTTCAGCTCTCTTCTGATTGGCCGTCCCCTCATAAACAGAAGGTTTGAACAGCAGGTGGGTGGAGCTATTCAGCCAGAGGCTCCGCTGCTCATAAATGCTCTAAATTACGTGGATATTTCCAAAGAAGTAGGAGCTGTGATTTCATCCTATATGTGACACACAGTTTACAGAGAAACTGTAAAATTCTGCTTTTGTTCCTTTGTTACGTTTTTGTTTCTCAGATTCGAAAGCTAAAAGTATCCGAACGCTCAGTGTTTGTTTACCGTTAATACACTCCTGGAGAGGCCTGAATTAGAGGAAGATACAGCGCAACTACAGCTGCAGTTCACATGGAGTGAACACAAGGTGGCGCCCCAGTTCATCTCTGACTGCTGTGCGATGATCTCCCTGCAGGTACATTCACATCCTGATGGTGTTCTGGTCGCTCCTGGCTGGTTGCGTTACTTTCTACTGCTCCCTCAGACCGGAGACTCTCCTTCCGAGCGTCCTGTTCACGGCGAAGCCCAGGAGCAGAGTAAGGCGCACACCTTTACCTGAGAGCTTCTGACTGAATGATTATCTCTGCACACAGACAGGTTCTCTGTGATGAAGTGCTGACTGATTTCCTCTCTCCCTGCACAGCGGCAGGAGCAGGAACTGTTTCCTCTGGGTCACAGCTGTGCCGTGTGCGGGAAGGTCAAATGCAAACGTCACCGGTACGTGCCTCCCTGCCAGCTGATTGGTTAGCTCACAGAAACACCTCACACCGTCAGCCAGTCAAACTTCATTTGTACATTTTACAGAGCTTCATAGAGATGGCTGAGCTGTTCTTACCTTTTTCAGAGAATACATGAAACTGTTCTGCCACCTGGTGGATGTTTTTTGCCACAGCCCTGCAGGAAAGCAATAAGAGTTCTCAAATATTAGTAGATTTTTTTTTTTACCATAGGAACATCTTTGTGTACGTTTCCAGTTTAAGTTTCTGTGTGGAGCACGACTCTGATTGGTTAAAGTTGGAGATGGTAATCAAGAGTAGAAGAACAAAAGGAAAAGACCTGAAAAATGGACCAATGAGGCAGTGCAGACTTTATATTTGCCTGTTACACCATCGATGACCCTTCTTTTATCAGCTGAGATGATTTGAGCTCGTCCACGCTCAGAGATGTGGGTCAGATTAGACTTTGATCCGACGGGCGGCCCAGGGTTTGTTGTTTTAGGGAGAAGATTAGTTATGACATGCACAGGTATACGCAGTAATGCACAGGTATACGCAGTAATGCACAGGCATAGGTAGTTATATATGCAGTACATTTCACATTGACGTGAATTCTGTAAATGTTACAAATATAGAAATAAGAAATTCACACATCACAGCACAGAAGATAAAAATATATAAAGGGTATGAAAATCTAGTCCCTAAAGGTCACATGTGATTGAGCACATGTGATTGCAGATGTGGAAAGATCCCAAACTTCCACATCTGGATCAACTCCAGAAGTGGCAGCTTCTAAACGCGAGCATTAAGAGACGATGGACGCGGCTCCGTCCGTGCTTCGTGTAGGAATCCTGCAGACACACAAACCAGTCTGACGTTCACTCCTTCATTGCAGACCGACGCTGCTCCTGGAAAACTATCAGCCATGGTTGGACCTGAAGGTTCATTCCAAGGTGGACGCCTCAGTAGCAGAGGTAGCTCAGCAGGTGGCCACGTGTTGAAGTAGAACATCCAGATGTGAACATCTGGTTCTCTCTGACCTTTTCTACCGTTTTCCCCCCTGCAGGTTTTCGAGTTGGTGCTCGAGAGCTTTGTGTACCCCTGGTACAGGTGAGAGGAAGCTGCTTTTACTCAGTGACCAACATGGAGAAGTTACTTTAAACGGCCTCTCTGGTTTCAGGGACATCACGGACGACGAGGCGTGTTTAGATGAAGTGAGGATGACTTTCCGCTTCTTCGCGTCGGTGCTCGTCCGCCGAGCTCAAAAGGTGATGCTCAGACACTCGCAGACCAGAGAGACCAGCTGGAGGAGGAGAGTCGCTAATCCCAAAGATTAAATTTGCTCCACAGAAGATTTGATCTGTATAAAAATCATGTGCAAACATTGGCTCGAACTTCCAAGTGCAGTAAAACATGCTGGAAGTGGGTCGATGGACCATTTAAAAATAAAAGCCTTTGATATCTGAAGCCACTGTAATGCATCGTTATGATGGCTTTCACAGTCCAAGCATTGGACCCTGAATGTGCTGCTTGGAGATGGAGTCCAGACCGAGCCGTGAACCCTCCGTCAGCTCTGACGCTGAGCGGTCGGCGCTCTCTGTGTTACTCCGTTATTGTGAGAGTTCAAAGTAGTGCAGCAAAGGTTCAGAATTCATATCATTAGTAATCTGCCAGGAAATAACAACAAAATATGAAAGTGTTTCTTTTCTTCACATTGATCATGCTAAATGATTCTGGGCCTGGTCCTCGCTGTCTGACCATGAAACAGGTGTAATATTACCTGCTCACCTTTTAAAAAGCTTACTGAACCCCGGAGCAGCAATCAGTTCAGTCTCAGGTGAGAGGACGAGCAGCAGCTCCTCCCACTCTCACCTGGACATGAAGCGTCCTGTTGTTCACAGATGCATCCCAAACAGCTCACGCACAGTCCTGTCTTTTCATGACTGATTGCTGATTGGTTAGTTTCTGTGTGTCTCACTGTCGGCAGGTTGATATCCCCGCTGTGTTTGCAGACAGAGTGATGAAAGCTGCGATGAAGCACATTGAAATTATTGCCAAAGCCCGGCAGAGAGGTATGCACGTGCACCTGAGTCGGCTTATGTTTCATTTCTGGCATGAATGTTACATTAATTGATTTCACGAGCCGTTTGCTGGCTGTCATCTGGTGCCGGGTTTACTCGGTGGACGGTTTCACAGTCATTTTTGTTTGCAGTGAAGAATGTGGACGGCCTGCAGCAGGCGGCTCTGGATGAATATGGCGCCGACCTCCACGTCGCTCTGCACAGCAGAAAGGACGAGCTGCTGTACCTGAGGAAGCTCACTGAGATGCTGTTTCCCTACGTGATGCCCCCCAAAGCCACAGACTGCCGGTATGTGTCTGCAGCCTTCTGAGCTCTTTACCTCCGTCACCCCGATGAGAGCCGGTCTGCGAGTTACACTTCTTTCTCTCAGCTCTCTTGTATCTCCCTCTTACTGTGAACAGTAGCTTTTCACTCCATCTTCCATTTTCTTCCACTTACCTGCAGTCGGTTTGTGGTGCGGCAGGCCTGGTTCTTTCTCAGGGACCCTCAGGTGTTGTTGTCCAGATCAGATACTGTGTAATCTGTGCAGAGAGTTCTGAGTCCTTCCTCTTTAAATGTTCTCATATGGCGTCATGCAGGGAAGGTGTCCCGGACAGAGCGGCTCTGACGTTTCTAAGCTTTAACCTGTTTTGTTCTCAGGCCTCTGGCTCTGCTGCTGCGGGAGGTGATGGCCGGCTCCGTCATCCTACCCACCATGGACTTCATGGCCGACCCTGTAAGTAGCACCGGGACCGTGCCTTCCTAAGAGAGAAAGCACGTTTTCCCCAGTGAATTTGTGTTTATTGTTTTCTTTGGTGTCTCATAGTTTATTAAAGCACATTAAACTGGAAACAGGCAGACCTGTGAATGATCGTTGTAGAGTCGTACTACGTCAGTGATGAACGCCACTTTATTGGTTCAAACGTTGTAAAGAGTTTAACAAAGTTAAACTGTTGCATACATTATGAAGGCTAAAGTGTGCCGTGGTCATCAACATAAAAATCTTCAGTCTGGTATTTTCTGTATTTTTCAAACAGGTTTGAGCTGAAAGTTGTGTCACGGCTGCAGTAATGCAGTAAATCAGGATTTTACACCGTGTGCTGTTTCTCTTGGTTTTCAGGACACTGTGAACCTCATGGTGCTCATGTTTGTCGATGACACTCCCGTAAGTGAACGCTTCCTTTTATCCGATTGGGTAAAGCGTGCTCCTGTTCTCAGAGTGCAGGAGAGCCCACAGCACAATTAGCGCAAGTGTTCCTTTCATACAAAAGGAATGATTAAACTTTAGTTTCTGCAGACTGCAGGACGTTACAGCTGAATATAAAGTGCTGGCTGAGGTAGAGATAATGAGCTGCTGCACTCCCACCTGTAGCTGACACATTGTAGTGGTGCTACCAAACAAATGTCAGGTCCATGCATCATCTTCCAGGAGATAACAGGACATCCACGCTCTGCTCTTTTTCGCTCGTCTCCGTGATTTCCAGCTTTGATCTTTGCTCATACCGAGGCTCTGAGCTCTGGATAGCTTCAGCCAGCTCCTTTGAAATGTCCTGCTGGGTGGGGGTGGCTTCAGTGTTTCAGTAGGATTGCTTGTCCCCCCTGCAGTTTACTTTGGTGGACTCTGTGTCTTCATTCCCAGTGAGGAGGATGATGAGCTTGCATGTTTTTACATACTTTGTATAAATTCTTTTGGTTGGAGTCAAACTTTTTGAACTAATAACTCCGTTAAATGTTTGGTGTGTGCAGCCGGAGCCAGCCGCAGAGCCTCCGTCTCCACTGGTCCCATTTCTGCAGAAGTACGAAGACCTCAGGAGTCAGAAGCCATCAGTAAGTATCTGAGGGAGCGAGATTACAGACGGCTCAGACCAAGGTTCCCTCAGGGTGGGGTTTTCTCAACTTCTAAAAAAATTAATTCAGCCAAGTATGTACTGGTATTTATTATAATAATAATAATAATAAAAAACCTTATTTCTGTGAATGTTGGTCCACAGTGTTGTGGCTAAAATACAGACTCGACCTTTGAGACGCCCTCAGGCTTCTGTCAGCTTGTTTGGGGTCATTTATTTGGCATCCAAGTTGCCCAGTGACACCATTAGAAATACGATCAGAGCTGTGTTTTATTTTATTAGTAAAATAATGACCGACAGTAGCACCAGGATGTTAAGATGCAGAGAATCGGTGCATCTCTGATGCATATTTAATCTTTCCTGACATTTTACACACTGTGTGTCTTTGTGCAGGTATTTGCTGTATTTTTGAGTGTGTGTTACTGACCCTCCCTGTGTGGTGGTACAGGTGCTGAAGCTGGAGCTGAAGGAGATCAGGGAGCAGCAGGACCTCCTCTTTCGTTTTATGAACTTCCTGAAGCAGGAAGGAGCCGTGCACGTGCTGCAGTTCTGCCTCACTGTAGGTAAGAGGACAATCGTCCATCTCCTCACACAGCTCCTCCTCTTTACGATGGCCTGGAAGCCGCAAGTCTGTGAGATGGTGAAGTACTCGAGTACTCCTGTCCTAATGCCAATTCCAGCTGCCTCTCATGTGGAGACAGGACCCTGCTGTTTTCCATCTGGTTATAACAGCTATCAGGATACAGCTCAGGCTGGTTTGAGTCGCACGCTAAAAGGAATTGGCTTCTCAATCCAGATCTATCTGCAACAAGTCCTTCTTAATTAATGGATTAATTATTGCTGATCGCTTCAACCTTTTTACGCTAACTGAGACGGGCTTAGCGGAGGCTAACGCCCAGAATTTAATCACTGCCAGCTTCCTCCGCCCTGTGGGAGAGGTGGAGGTTTTTTCAGTGTTGTTGAAGTCCTTGGTTTTGTGATGTCCTGTTTAAAGACCCTGAAATGCATCAGTTTTATCAGAACTTCCTCTCTGTCTGATGTAAATGTGACATTTACTGCTCCACGTACACACAGGAAACCATTTCCCCTTTGTAACTGTATTCATGCTTAAAGTATCCTTAGACATGTGAGCAGTCCCTGTTGGACCCTGTTACATGAATGCGTCAGACTCCTGAGTTTAACTGTACAAACCTTTTCCCTCCAGAGGAGCTTAACGACAAGATCCTGCGTCCCGAGCTGACCGACTCTGAGCTGCAGCATCTGCACGCTGAGGTGGTGCACATCTACGAGACGTACTGCCTCGAGGAGAGCATCGACAAGATCCGCTTGGACCCGTTCATCGTGGAAGAGATAAGGAGCAGTAAGAGTTACTCATCATCATTACCTCACCCTCAGGTCCAAAACTCATAATCCCTCACAGCTCAGAGACGAGGGACATGTTCAAGTCACTGAAATGGACGAAGGGTGTGGAAGGTCTCACTCAGCTTTCTTTAAAAGTAAAACTTCAGGTTTCTGGTTTATTTTAATCTCCACCATGAAGCTTCAACCTGAATCAGATTTCTTGATGCAACAGAGACACATTTCTCCAAATCCAGTCGTTAACAAAGATCTGACAACAAAGGAGACACAAAGTGGCTCTGAGACCCGTGCCACTTGCTGTTTCTAGGCTAAAAAAACAAGAGGCGTGAACATTAGCCAGTCCGTGCTGCGGTTGGAGCCTTCAGCATCGTTATTATTCATACCTGTGGAGTCTGACCAGCGGGGATGCAGCATCAGACTGAAGATGTGTTTGGTTCCTCTATCCAAAATGTGCCCCGGAGCTCAGCTGGCACATTTGTGTATGAAGACGCTGCTTAATCCAGTTTGTGTCGTTTGTGGCATTAACAGCTGCTGCACCCTCTCAGCTCGCAGCGGTATGAGAGGGAATACGTGTTTGTCTTTGTTTAGCGGCAGAAAAACACGGTGCACGCAGCGGCTCTCTGAATGGCTGTCGGGATGTTTCTGTGTCTCATTTATTCACTCAGACTCGAGACCAGCTCTTTTGGCACCGGCTCAAACGGGTTTTGGGACGGCGACTGTTTGTAGGGTGGTGTTAATGTGCATTCATGTCTGTGGACTGATGGTTTTCATGCATGGTCTCCCCCTGTTAGCCTGTGTGTTGCTGGGACAGGTGTAACTGGAAACTTTGAATGTGCGTATTTCAGTTTCTCTTCTGTGTGTTGCGTTCATGCTTCGCTGCTCAGTGCGGGTGATCGATACAAAAAAGCAGGTTTGTGTTTGTGGCTTCAGTGCATTAACATCTGGACACTCGCAGTACGATAGAACAGCCCAAGAAGAAGAAGAAGAAGCCAGGGAAGCTCACCCAGTGTGATCATCTGAGGCTACTTTATTGAAAACATGCAGCGTTGTTATAATGCAGCTGAAAATCTCTCATCCTCTTTGTGTATAAAGCAGTGCAGCAGTTTCCTGTTTGCCTCTAACTCGGTGACCCCGTCTTCTCTGTCAGTCGCCACAGGGCCGTACACCGAGGTGGTGAAGCTGCAGCAGATGTGCTGCCTGTTCGAGGCGTACGAACATGTCCTGTCTCTGCTGGAAAGGGTCTTCACACCGATGTTCTGCCACAGCGACGAAGTAAGACCTCAAAACCCCGCCCGACCCACGCAAACACACCACATCACAACACATCACAAGGTCACATCTGTGTGAACGGCTCAGAAGCTTTGCACAGGTGACCCCTGAGCCAAAAACACAGGCTTCAGTCTGTTTGCAACACTCAATTTCAGACGGTTGTTTCTGCTTTTGGCTCCGTATTGAGTGCTGATATCCCTAATGTGGTCGTCTCAGAAGTTCCAACCACCTGTTATTCAAATCTTGTATTTGTGAGGGGCAGCCAATCAGGAGAAAGAGGCTTAAAGAGGAAGGAGAGCTTGTTTCCCATGAGCCTGTGTGTGTGTGTGTGTGTGTGTGTCTGTCAGAATAAAAGAAATGTGGATTCTTTTGAACAGTGAATCATGCAAAGCTGCTCTGGTAGAGTCACAGTGCACACACTCAGATGAATTACATGAGGCTTTGACTTGTACAGTAACTGCAGTGAGGTCCACCGGAACAAGTTAAAAGTTGCCGGAGGTTTTTTTCCTGTTAAAAAGAAGTTCTTCCTTCCCACTGTCACCAAGTGCTTGCTCATAGAGGGGGCGTTTTCTCTGTATTATTGTAGGGTCTTTACCTACCATATAAAGCTCGGTCAGGCGACTGTTTGTCGTGATTTGGTGCTATATAAATAAAATGGAATTGACAGTTTTTAAAGAGTGTTTGCAGAATTTCTTTTTTCACATCTGGATTGTAAAATTGTAAAATCTGTAAGTTTCTCCACGAATGAGCCTCAAAGCATTTTGGAAACAGTTTCTGAGCTCGTTCAAATGAAAACGATACCTGATTCAAATCTGGCCGCTCGCTCCTGTTAAGGTCGTCTTCTTTGTGCACCTGCAGTGCGTCCACTCGGTTATCGTCCAGTCGTGCAGAGCAAACACGAGCTCGACGTAGTACTTTGTTGTTTTTTTAAGTTTCGTCTTGTCGTGCTCTTTCAGGAGTTTCAGACTCTCATATTTAGTTGTTATTTACATACTTTTTCTCTTGTGTTTGTGCAGTACTTCAGGCACCTGCTGAAGGGGGCGGAGTCTCCAGCGAGGAACTCAAAAATCATCAGGTTTGTGGTTTGAACTGTTGATTAGTGTCAGAGGATATCCTAAATGCACGGATACACGTGATGCCGTGAACAGCAGGTAGAAGTGATTTGGTTGCGTCACTCCTCATTTGGAGCTTTGTGTTTGGATGATCGCTGTAAACGTTTTAGCGTGAGAATGTCGCTCACATTTCTCTGAGGCCATTTGTCCGCACGCTCGTCATCAGTTGTGCATCTTATTCCAGAAGCTTCAGCTGGGACGAAAGCAGGTAAGCAGTTTCTCAGCATGTTGCTCGTCTGCACGGAGCCTCCTGCCTGCAAACGGCACTCAGTGATGCACAGCTGACTGCATGGTTCCTCTCAGAGATCCTAACACGTGTACGTGATGCTTGCTTACAGTTTGAACCTCCAGTTTGAGGTGATGGAATAAAGAAGCTGAAGATTTCTCCATGTGGCTGAATGAAGGGGGGGGGATCCAGATCATTATAGATTATTATAGATTTAAGTTATGAAAGGTCGTCTCTGGGAATGTTTTTGTAGCCTTTTAGCCTCAGATGGATTTTTGGTTTTTAGGCACTGACCTTCGTTCAGGAATCAGCAGTTGGAAGTTCAGAGCTATGGAAGCTGTGGACAGTTTCCCCAAATATCTGCTGTGTCTCTGTGACCTTTGTCGAAATAATAACTGATGCCTCACATCCAGGATTACGTTCATCTATAAAATCCTTTAACTTTGTAGCGATGTAAGCAGATCTTCATCAAATGCATCCAGAAATGAAACCCTTTCTTAGTCAGCTGTTTTAATCATTGTTCGAGCTACATACTGCTGTGCTGTCTTACTGCATGTCGGCTGCACAACTCATGCCCTGCACGGCCGTTTCCACAGAATTTAGGACAAGGAAATGTGAATAATAATATAATTAAAAAATGATTTGCAGATCATTTCAAACCTGTAGGTGGAAGTGGCATAACTAACTAAAACCATATGAATTAGGTGTTGGGAGGAACAGGCTTTTATGTTTTATGGATGGAGTGGAGGGGGCCGGGATCGATGATCTTTGGATGATGTGGTTCTGTAGGCTTCATCGGTGAGATGAGCATCAGTCTGAGTTCTTGTTTCTCAGGTGGAGAAGGGCGGAGTGCCCGCTCCAGGTTTTGGCGTGACGGGGTTAGCGTGTACATCTGTGAAGGCCCCATTAATGCTCTGATATCTTTTTCAGGGACAGTCTCACTTATTTTAGCATGATGACGCCAAACCTCATGAATATGATGCTCGTATTCCAGCAGCGAGTGTAATCCAGAGCTGTCACATGAAAAAATACGGCAGCCCCGAACTGTTGACTTTAAAACCCACATCGAGCCAGAATGGGGGACGATTTGGTTTCCAAACTACGGGAGTCGTTCCTTTAGTTTCCACACACACAGCGAGTGTGTACAGAAAGGCGGTGCAGCTCAGAGGCATTTCCATTTCAATTTAATACAAGCTTGAAATGATTTGCAAATCAGTGTATTCTGTTTTTCTTTCTGACCTACAAACTCTTATGGAAACACATTAAAGCACCTTTTTAATCGCTTCTCGTTCGCCGTAGCACAAAGAGAGCTCGTCTGGATGAAGCTGCTGCTTTAAGAACCAATCAGGTGAATGTTCTCTGTTCACTTCAGAACCGCGTCCAAACGAGGGGAGTCGTTCGGTATCAGAGGCATCGGCAGCAAAATCAAAGGCGTGTTCAGGAGCACGACCATGGAGGGCACCTTACTGCCGCCCAGCGCCATGACCGACAACGACGATGACATGGTGAGTTGTTATGGCAGCGGCAGCGCCGCCCTGTGGCTGCTGAACGTCTTTCCCCACATGAACTGGTGTGAACATTACGCTTCCCTCGTGTTAAAACTGTCGGTGCTCAGAATGGGATTCGTGAGGCGTCTCCTCCGTCTGTCTCTGCAGGTGGAGGAGGCGACCATCGTGATGGAGGACGATTCGCCCGATGAGCCAGCCGTCCCACCGGAGCCTCAGCGGAACCTCCTGGCCTGGAGCATCATCATCCCCTACATCGACTTCTACGATGACGACATCAAGAAGGAGAGGATTCTCTACTACTGCATCCACGTGGAGCGCAAAGACAGGAAGTACAGTGAGTGAGTGGGGAGGAAGACCAACCGTCACCCACATTTGTTTATTGGCTGATCAGCTGTGGCGTAGACTCCTGTCACATGACACAGACTCACTGACTGCTTTACATCAATCAGCTGTAATTTGTTCTTCTTCTGTAGTTGGTCATGAAACTGAGAAGTGGTTGGTGTACAGAAGATATTTGGAGTTCTACGTTCTGGAGTCAAAGCTCACTGAGTTCCACGGTAATGTCCCCAAACCACAGACTGTATATAAAAGATGGACGCAGCTGCCAGGTCTGAAAAGTAAAGGTGAAATCTTTTTAATGACCACCAGGTGGAGTTTCATCTTAAACCCTCTCTGCTCTTAGTGAATTATTAATGAATAAGTTATGGTCCTTGTTAGGGTCCATAAGGGTCGCTTTAGGGCGGGCCTTCCATCTGGTCTCAGTATGAAAGGATGGTCGGGCTCCAGAAATGTCCCGTTTTCATGTACAGTTTATGCACCTTATTCACTTTAATGAAACTACAATATTATCTCTCAGCTGTTTTGTACTTTTAACCCTTTTTTTCCCGTTTGACTTTCTTTCCAGGCACATTTGAAGATGCACAGCTTCCATCCAAAAGAATCATCGGACCAAAGAACTACGAGTTCCTCGAGTCTAAAAGGGAAGAATTTGAGAAATATTTGCAGGTATCAGAACGTTTGTACTTGTTTTTTCGTGTTTGATGAGAGGAACGTTTGAGGGTTTAGGCGATAAAGAAAGTTAAAGGAGCTCGACTGAGATGATTCAGGGGTTACTAAAGGAAACTGGACTCTTTGTAACTGTTTGCGCTGTTCTGCTGTATTTGTTCTTGATTATGCTGCAGTTTTACTCTGTGAAGTATCCCCACAGCAGCACTAACGTTAGGATGAGCTCGGCCTGATGACTGAGCAGCACTCAGGCTGCAGACTCCTGCAGTCTTTCAGCTCCGGCTTGCTTGTGTTTGTGTGCAGACTCTACTGCAGCATCCAGAGCTCAGCAACAGCCAGCTGCTGGTAGACTTCCTGTCTCCTCACGTGGAGTCTCAGTTCCTGGACAGGATGCTTCCCGATGTCAACCTGGGTATGTCACCATGCCGTTAAGACACCCCCTCAGTCTGTTTAAGGAAGAGTGCTGAGCAGCTGCACTGTGAGGGACAGCACACAGTGTGAGCCTCTAAGATTGGCTGCTTCTGGTCCTCGGGCCCTATTTTACCCACCTTTATTTATTTTAACAAGGCTTTTATTGTGAAACATTTGTAGGAACTTGTATACAGCCTTTTGAGGAAACAGTAAATAATTATAAATTCGTCCTGTGACGGTCGGTTATAAATCGACGGTGTTGGAGAACGACGGACGGGGAGGGATCGATTTCCTCTGCTGGGATGTCAGGAAATGTTCTCATTAGGAATATTTGGTTGGTTATTTTAAAAGTGGAATTCTTGACACATTTTTGCATCGAATGCAAATAACTTTTGTATAAATTGGCATCAAAGATCCTCATAAAGCTCCACCTCAGTAAACTCGGATAATCTGTACAAGGGGTTCATATTAGTGAGGCAGTAAATATCATTTTTCCTTTTTTCTGTCGGTCAGTCGGTGAAATGAGTTTTTGTTTTACAGGAAAAATCTTCAAGTCTGTTCCTGGAAAGCTGATGAAAGAGGTGAGAGTCTCCTCCTGAGCCAAGATCCGTGCTTTCATATCTGTCTTTATGAATTCTGGTGTTTACAGCCGAGCTCTCGGCCGTCTGCTGGACGAAAACATAACGAGCTTTTTTCCATCGCCGTGTTTCCCTCGAACTCACCGACTCCGGCGGTGAAGACAGAAGCACACATGTCGAGTTGTATGAAAGGAGTTTGAGTGATTCCAGAGGCACGGGTGTGCAGTGAGCTGCAGCGGTCGTGTGCAGCATGATTATTGATGATGAATTTGTTGAGCTGTGGAGCGTCACAGACAGACGCAGCAGGACTGAAGCAGGCGCAGAGACGCCGTGTCCTCCAGTCCTGCTCGCTGGCTTCAGATGGACGATGTGAGGTCATGGAGCTCTAGGACAGGTCCTCAGGGTCTCAGGGTGTGAGCCTGTTTACCCTGTGATTGCCGGTAGTTTCAGCTGTTGCAGTTTTGATGTTGTTTCCTGTTTGTGTAGTTCAAGCTGTAATCTAACCACAGAGCTTCAGCCCGCAGCCTCGATCAGATCTGGCAAAGGGAGCGCAAACTGATGCTCTGCAGGTGGCGGCCATCTTTGCTCCTTATACAGGGCGTGGCCCTCTGTAAGCCACGCCCTCACAGCTGAGCTCAGTCTAAGTAACATGCATGACAAAAACAGCCACACGTGTGGTTATAATAAAGAATAAATCCCATAATTAAAGTTTCCACGAGGAGAATTTTAGGAGCTGCTTATAAAAGCTGATTACCTCCATCAGCGGCGCTCCTGCAGGCACGTCAAGAAAAACTAATTTACAGCATCAACATGTCTGAAAATAAAGAATAATCTTAACAACGTGATTTTAAAGCGAGTGTTGTCGGGATTGTTGCAGCGAATAAGTGTGCCGTGTTTGTGGTGACGGATGCTTTGCCGTAAATATGTTGTACATGATGTGAAACCGTGTGCTCTGCAGAGAGGACAGAACCTGGAGCCGTTCCTTCAGTCCTTCATCAACTCCTGCGAGTCTCCCAAACCCAAACCGAGCAGGCCCGAGCTGACCATCGTCAGCCCCACGGCGGGGAACAGGAAGGTAAAGATGCAGCTCGGCACCAAAGGTCCGCCTCCTGTCGAGCACGGAGCAGGATGTCCACTAACGGGGTCTTCATTCATTAAACAGGATTCGGAGGAAACAAATGTTCCACATTTGTTCTTCTTGTTCTTTGATTAAAGCCTTTAATTCACACAGCTGCCATTTCTAAAGCCCACATATGCACTTATTACTGCAGCTGGATCACACAAAAAACACAAGTTTATGTGTCACGGGCGCCAATGTCATGGTGTCGCTGTTCCCTCATCCACACAGGCTCAGAATATACAGCATCACTTTATACTTCAGAGGTATCGAGAAAGTCACTGAAACCTTTCGTTTCTTACTGAGGACTTTATTCACTTAAAATTCAATCTGCAGCACAATGAATGTGCAAATAACACATCATCTTTAATCTCTGTTAACCCGGGTTAATCCGGGTTAACAGATGAACTGAGTAGATGGCCTCATCTGTATTTGGTCAGTCTGGATAGTGGTAGAAACATCATTTCAAACCAAAGAAGAAATAATGAGGAGTCGTTATCATTTAGATATGGTGTAATTACTGCGAGTCATCATTCAGGACTCCCACAGCTTCAGTCGTCCTCTTGATTTTGGAAATGATGTCGACCCTTTAATTTGTTTCCCCGCAGCTTTTGAACGACCTCTACAAGAACAACGCCAACCTGTCGGAGCGGAAGCACAACCCCAACTTCTTCACAGAAACCTTCAGTGTCGACGGCATGTACGACTACATGATGTATGTCGGTGAGTGAGGCGCGAGCGGCTGAATGCAGCCTTAAACGCAGGTTTACCGATGAAGCTACAAAATAAAGGACGAAGCAGTAAGTCTAAGGTTTCACAGTAATGAGAGCAGATCGTGGTGATGAAGCTCAAACTGCTGCTGGGATTTCCTGCAATCAGCTCATTTTATATCTGATGACTTCCTGAAGTCCTTTCAGAGGCTGCGGCCTTGGTTCGGCGTCAGCCTCACAGTTCAGAGAAGAACCCGTAGCATTAAGACTGAAAACAGATGTTCTTTAACGTTAACGTGATGCACATCTGTATTCAAAGTGGGGATGGAACAGTTTTATTAGCACAAAGCAGCAGTTTCATTAGAACCCGTCCGTCCACCTGAAGCTCGTTCTCTGCGTCTTTAAAACTGATATTTGTGCACATCTGCTGTAATCTGATGATCACCTAAAGCTTCTGACTGTGTCTCCTGGACCGATCTGTGGTGTGACTGTCTGCGTCGCTGTTCGCAGGCCGGGTGGTGTTCCACATGCCGGACTTGCTGCATCACGTCCTGTCTGCTGGAAGGATCCTGTTCAAGAGCACATTTGAAGCCTACATGGACCAGTACATGCAGACCAAACTGGAGCAGATCCTCCAGGAGCACCGCATGGTCTCCCTGATCACCCAGCTCCGAGGTAGCTTAAACCACCTTTACTGATGGAGTGTCACTGCTGATGCTTTTAAGACGTTTTCTGGATGCTGCACTTATGAGACGTCCACCTGAAGACGTCAGAGATGATTTATTGTCCATATTGTCCCTCTATTATTCTCCCTCCCTCACCTCAGGATGAGATCTTGTGCTGACAGACTCGCCCTGAGTTTTTTTGTGGGTTAGCGTCTGAAATCAGCATCTACAATCAGATGTTTTGGTTTTCAAATACAAGAACGAAGGGACTTTGACCTCTGCGGTTTCTTTCTGCAGACGCGGTTTTCTGTGAGAACGGCGAGGAACGAACGGCGGAGGCCAAACAAAGCAGAGCCAAGCAGACGTTTGAGGAGATGATGAAATATCTGCCAGGTCAGTTTTCACTTCACTTACAGTAATCGATAATCAACAATGCCTGTACAGGTCATGTGTCGAAGGACTGAATGTTCGGTGAGGACGTCCCTGCAGGTGGAGCACGCAGGTGGAGGCCCGTGAGCTCGGACCTTTGGTAGAAACATGTAGTTAGCTGGAAGTTTGTTTCAGGTCACGTTTGAATCCCGTTCAGCAACATTTTCCTGTGTTTACAGTACAGAGGAGGTCAGGTTCATTTCACACAGATGTTTCCTCACAGCTGGCTGAGCAGAAAACAGCTGCGTTCACTGAAACCTGGAAACGAGAGCGCCACTTTTATCTTCTGCCCTTTATTGATTTGAATAGTTTCCTGTAGACATATGCTGCACGTACCCGCGGATGAATAAAGATAAATAATGCTTTTGATTTCAGACTTTGTGGTGAAGTGCATCGGAGAGGAGGCGAAGTACGAAGGTATCCAGCTCCTGTTTGATGGTCTGCAGCAGCCGCTGCTCAACAAGCAGGTAAACCGTCTGATCTTCTCTGAACCCCTGCTTCGGTCTGCGTCTGCTTTTCAGCTCAGCATCCATGAGCTCGCTCACCGCCTGCATGCCCAGGCAGGTCGGCGTGTCTGAGATCGCTGTAGTTGTAGCAGCCTGTTCAGGTTTGTAAGGTCTGCTTCACAGTGACGTGTTTCAA
This sequence comes from Pterophyllum scalare, assembly GCA_024447675.2. Taxonomy (NCBI): domain Eukaryota; kingdom Metazoa; phylum Chordata; class Actinopteri; order Cichliformes; family Cichlidae; genus Pterophyllum; species Pterophyllum scalare. The sequence goes on along the minus strand of JAMQGT020008680.1, from coordinate 35,843 downwards.
TTTGAAGCAACATTTTCCATTAGCAGCAATGTGATCCAGCGGGAAGGAAACCCCTCCTCCTCAGCCTGCGGTCTAAATTATGGAGGACTCATCAACAAGAGACACCGCTGTTAGTCACTCCATGAGAAGTCAGAGAGGTCCGTACAGGCTTATTTTTAACGTCTTTGAAAAGCTGCAGACAAATCTGCTTTTGCTGCGTTTTGCTCTGAGACACCAGCATCATGCTGACGCTGGTCATCAGGTGGCTGCAGGTTCAAGGTTCATGAAGCCTAACGGGCTCCACCCTCTCAGAGGAGCATTGGTGCAGCCAGCTCCTGGACGAGGACCAGTGCCACATTTGGCTCCGCTCCTGCAGCCTCGAGGGCCTTTTACTCTGAAAATACTCACTGCATGGAAGTAAACGCTACATAGATTCATTAAATATTAGTTATTGTGACTCAGCTGATTCTGAAGCAGACAGTTGGGTTTTTCTGCTTATATGTGGAATATTTTTATACAGCGCTGTAAAACCACAGACTTCCAGCCCGTTGAATACCTGCTGAGGTGTGCAGCTGGTTAGTGAGTCAGTCTGCATGTACCTGTGCTCCAAGCACGTCTCACTGCTGTGTTCACTCTGTACGCATCACTGATGATGGATCAGCTGTCAGTCCTGCTGCTGCCCTTCATCTCACACACTTCCTGCAAACTGGATTATAGTGTGTGTGTGTGTGTGTGTGTGTGTGTGTGTATTTCAGAGTTAATGAAACTTAATTGTTTCTGGTTTATGACTCCAGGGATGATTTATGCTCAGAGATGTCTGAATGTTTTATATGAACAAAAAAAAGAACAAAATGTATGTTTTTCTGCACTTTAAGAAGAAATGTGTCAACGTGACACCGTCAGGGAAAACTGTTTATGAGTGATCAGAAGAGGCTCAGGTCAAAGTTCTCACAGTCTGACTGGTCCTGTTATTTCTCCCCAGATGACGTACGTCCTGCTGGACATCGCCGTGCTGGAGCTTTTCCCTGAGCTCAACAAGGTAAACACCTGACAGAGGAGAGTGGAGAGAAAGAAAGCAGGAAGAGCTGTAAGTGTAGCTGAGGGAGGCGGCATGTTAGCATCAGCTCATTGAGGAGGAGGAGGAGGCAGCATCTGTTCCATCAGAGATAAGATGACCTTTTCAGATTTGACATAGGAGGCAGAAACAGCAGCGTCCGGGAGTTCAGCCTCCTCAGCGTGGAAGGTGTGGCAGCTCCATCGAAGCGAAGCCACAGAAAGGCCTTCAGCGATCGGCGTGCCGATGGGCTGCAAAGGTCACCGGTGCGAGAGTTCAAGGAGGCGCCGTGTCCTCTGTGTGCACACTTTAAAACCGTGCGCAGCGTTTTTCCTGCTTAGAGCAGGCGTGTGGAGTCTGACTGCACACATACACGAGTCTGTGGATCCGACTCTGTATTTCTGAGGTCGATGAGCAGAAATGAAACTGCTGATTAAAACTGCTTAAAATATTTGGATAACGCTCCTGGTGAGTTTGCTTGGCCTGCTTCAGTTTTACAGTTTTTTTTTCTGATTAACATTTTATTGATTTTCATTACAACAGTCCCTGTCCAAGTTCACCAGCACTTACATCAGCAGAGTAACGGAGGACACACGCTAAAGTCTCCTCTTGGATCTGTTCACATGGGACCGCAGCAGAGGAGCGTGAAAACAAACCGACTCCTCGAGCCATGAATTTTCAGGCTTTCTGTAAATGTGAGAAGTCGACGTTAATTCGGGCGTATTCGGAGCAGCTGTGACAGGAAACCAGCTGTTTGGTGTTTCTGGCTGGTTTGTGGTGGGTCCAGAAATACACGCCACACCCTAACCCTTCAGGAGCTGTGGGCTCTTTTGTCCTCGCTCATGTCTCGCTAACACAAACTTTTGTTTACTTGTAAAAACTGGAATTTGTAAAATATTTGCAGTGTTCAGATGAATGTAGCGAAGGACAGCGGGCCAGGTTGGTGTCCTGGAGTGTAAGAAGTCTCCGTGGAGCCTCAGACTTATCATCTGATGATCAGGCAGACTCAGACAGGAAACTGTAACTGTAACCATTTTCTGATGCTTATCCTGGACGTGGCAGACCTCCCTCTCCCTCCTCCAGCTCCTCTGGGGGGTCGGTGTGACGTGCGGCCTGGTCCCAGCTCATTTAGCAGGCGTCCCGGTCAGATCCAAAGCCAGCTCAGCCGGCTCCTGGCGATGTGGAGGAGCAGCGGCTCTGATCTGAGCCCCTCCTGAATGACCGAGCTCCCCATCCCATCTCTAAGGCTTCAGAGGGAGCTCATCATCACCGCTCGCACGCACGCTGCTTTCATGCTCATGACGACCCCGAGCCTGATCCTTAACTTTGGAGAGAAGCAGCAGCTTGTAGATCAGACTTTGTTTCCAAAAAAATAAAATGGTGTATTCTGAGAGGTCAGGGTTTGAGTTAGGGTCATCGTAATGAAACGGACTGTGACCTGTTCGCTGTTTTCTCCTCAGCAGGGGGCGAAGGAGGCGTTCATCGTGTGACCCAGACGAGGAGCCAAACACCCACGTGCAGGAAGTGCAATATTGTTCCCAAAGCTCCGAGACGACCTCTGCATTCCCATGTAGATTAATGCACTAATAAAGAGATATTTATTGACCTCACGCTCCCGTCGTCTTCTCTGCTCGGAACAGCAGCCTTCCAGTTGTTCTTCTCCTTCAGCTGACGGAGGGTTGCTTTGTTTTCATTAAACAAAATGCTTTCAGGAATCTTCACTTAGTGCCAGGAAACACATGCAGCTCATCAGCCTCCCACCCTCTGAGCTGTGGGGTCAGGGGTCAAACTGAAAACACTGAAGGATTAAATAATTTAATCACGCTTACAGAGACGGACCTCCTCGTTTAACTCGCCTTCAGGTCTCCACAGAAGACGCTTCGGGCTCTAACTTCAGATTTCTGATCTTTGTGCAAACAGAAGTCGACCAAATGATGGAAGACCGAAACCAGCGGGAGGAACGGGGACTTTTGGTTTACTGCTCTCTGACTCTGATCGAGTCTCAAACTCGAGAGCTAACGAGAGATTCTGCAGGAAGTCATTTAATGTTCCTGTTTTAAAGTCACAACTCTGCAACGCTGTGCCAAAGACACAAAGACCAGGTCAGTCATCTGCTCGATGCCACAGCTTTGAGTCCGAGCTCGCTGAGTTTTTTCCTTCCTTTAAATAAAAGGGAACGTCACCATGCCGACGCTCCTTCCATGAGGATCAGTTACTGGAACCGCTCCAAGGTTGGCGATCATCGTTCTGTCTGAATGAGTCACAGCGGACAACGAATGGTCCCAGAGGAGAGCGGAGAACCCCGCGGAGCTCCTCGCAGTGACTGAATGTTAAAATAATAATAATAAAGGTCCTGATTGTGACACCGAGTGTTTTCAGGATCAGCTGACAGCAGATCAGCTGTGAGCAGCTCTGCACACTTTGAATGAGCTTGTTCTCCTGCAGCCCGCTGCCAGCTGAGGAGACTTGCAGCAGCGACTAATGAGTTCCCATCGTTAGCAGGCAGGCAGCGTTGTTTGGGAGAGCCCTCACACAGAGGAGGCCTTGTTCAGTTAGTCTGAGCAGCTCCGGCTCACAACAAAAACCCGAGGGCAGGATTTTCCTGAACTTCACTGCAGGCAAAAGCAGAAACCGAGAGCAGCGTTTACTGCACTGTAAACACAATCTGTACATAAATCTGTGAGAGGGCCACGAAAGGGAAACTTTACAGAGTCAGAGGGAAAATTACAAGAAGAAAAACTAAACTTTATGAGAAAGTAGAAAATTGCTCAGCATAGCATGAACACTTTAAAATCAAAAGACTCAAAAATCACATTTTCAGTTTGTTGGTTTAACAGGAAAATCAATATTACAGCAACTCCAACAGGAAATACTGCAAATGAGTCTCCATGACTCCAGCGCTGCGTTTTGGGTGAAATAAATTAACTTTTTCTCCCGATGAGAATTTGATCTTTTCCAGCGGTCAGTGATTCATCGTGTGTTTGATCACTGATAAACCCGCTCTGTGGGGGGGGGGGCGTGGAGGACAGAGTTCAGTCCCAGACTGTGGAGATGTGGGAGCTGCTGGCTGCAGACTCTCATCTCTGTGCTCCGTAGAGCAGGAAGGTTGGTGGTTCAATCCCTGGCTGCTCCAGCCTGCATGCCAGAGTATCCCGAGTTGCTCTCCGACGCAGCCGTCAGAGTACGAGTGTGTGAACGTTAGATAGGAAGCGCTTAGCTGCAGAAGGAAGTGTATGAATGTGGCGTGTTGTATAAAGTGCTCCAAGCAGAGGAAAGAAGCAGAACTCTAGAAGAACCATTTACCATCTCGATATCTCCACTGATGATGAGGTCAGCAGCTGGGGTACCAGAAGCTCAGAACAAGAGCAGAATCAGCTGTTGGGCAAGTTTTCCATGGGCTCAGCCCTCTCATTGACCTCCTCCGCTCAGCCCACAGATGCAGTTTCCTTACAGATGTGGCTCCATTTAAAGGGAGTAAACAGGCTTTCCAGCGGCGTGAGGTTTATGGCCAAGAAGCATCGATACAAACAAAGGAATAATTAGCCAAACACACATTTCCTTGTTTTCATGTTCTTGAGCTTCTCCACCCAGCTTCTGTAGAGTTTTTGTTATGGGGGGAAATGTGTGCAGTTTCTTTACAACTGTGTTATTCATAGGTTACATTAACCAGCAGGTTTATTCGCACATACGAGATGAAGTCACTGAAACATGCTGCATCAGAGCCAATAAAAAGCAAAGGTCGCTTCTCAGGCTGCATTTTAGAAGTGACAGGTTCACAGCAGCTAACACCCCCTGGAGTCAAAGCAGTGTGTGAACTGCACGAGTCACAAAGAAACGTGAGTATACCCAGACAGATGAATCTTAAATTTGCTGCCTTTCATGCAAACAGCCCAAGTGACCGCAGTGAGGAGCCGTCGCTGAACTCTAAGGATCCCTAAACTTCTTCTGTTTCAGATGGGTGGAATCATCTGCACTTTACCCCCAATGGCAGCTGCAGCACTTCTGCAGGAAGCACCTGTTTGCTGCTCCACATATTTCAATTTGAGGCCCTGTTTTGTTCACTAAATGCCTACAAGAATGCTTTACAAAGAGCCGCTTTGTTTCATTTACTTCCTGCCATCATCGTCCTAAATCAATTTGTCACTGATGTGAAAATTTGGCTTCCAAAGAAAATTTTCTGGAAGTTGAAGCAACCGAGAAATAAATGGATCACAGCCAGGACTGGAAAAGTCAGCAGCATGAGTCCAAAACAAACTGGCAGCCAGGAGGGCCTCGAGTTTAATCCCACATGATGGAAACGAGCATCTGAATGTTGCTGTTCTGCTTTAATGACTTTGTGTGTTTTCGGCTTGAATAAGTGAGTGCGACTGAGTGACAGCACAGCTGTAAGGTGAGAGACGGCACTGCCGTCCACCCGCTGAACGGGAAAAATCACAGCAACACTCAGTTTTATACCAGACGTTTATTAGGAAACAGCAGAAACACCTTTCAATGCCCAAACGTGCATCTGCCACAATAAGCAGTTACCTGGCTAACATTTAAAGTTGAAGGACCTCACAGTGCAGCTTAAAACCGTCAAACAGGAGGGACGTGGAGCCTGGGAGGTGCTGGATTCTTCTTACGCCACAGTTTCCCAGAAGATAAGAACTGCAGCTACACATGAAAGGCATCTCTTAGCGTTTCTTCTGAACAGCCTTTGAAGCTTCGAGTGGTTACTGGAGAAACTGCAGTATTTAATTTTCCTCATTTCAGCTCTTGGCTGCTTTTTCAGCCATTCTGTCCAAACTGGTTCCAGATGGAGCTCAAAGATGCTGACAGAGCTTCTTTTATTGTTTCAGTGTTTTATGAAGCAAGAGTTTCAGTCCTGCAGGACGAAATCCAGGTGTTCTTTCAATTCTTTATGTTCATACAGTCATTAGAACCAGTAAATAAAAAAGATATATTAATATCTGTTTGGCAAAGTTACACGTTCCCACATAAACTCCAGAGAAGCACCAGGGAAACCATAAAAAACAGGGAAGCCGTTTGCTCCTGAAGCCCAGAGGCCGAGTTGTAGATCTTGATTCGTCCTTCGACAGATGGATATACTCGCTTTCTTTGGGCGATGTATTTTGACACGACTGAAATGTCCAAATCTCCTGGAGGGAAAAGAAAGGGGTGAAAAGCAGCGCAGGACACAAATCAGTGAACCAACAAAACTCACAAAACTCTCACCGCTGTTGTGTTCTGAGGATCTCGTCTTCGATCATCGAGAATCCGTCTCCACCTTTCACCAGGTAGGACGACAGCACAACCGTGTAAACCGTCTCATCCAGGACCGGTTCGAAGTGAGGAACACGGCATTTTGTGCAAAGGATGCTGAGGCTCCTGATGCGATGATGTGGAGGTTTGGAGAGGTCGAATTCTACATGAAATCCTGTTGGAGGAAATGGAAACATCATCAGTCTGAGTTGGTCTGATAGTTTGGTCCAAGTTCTTGTCCAACATCTGCCAGGATTCTGTACACGCAGATTCTTTATGACTTCAGATTGTGAAAAAGTTGTAGAAATGACTTTGTTTGAACTGGTCTTGATGAGGCAAAGGTTGATGGCACATCTTTCCAAGTGTGGCTTTCACGGTTTAATGTCCTCTGAAGGAAGAGGAGTGAGAACGTTAAACCAGAACGTGACTGACACAGTTGCTCATCCGACTCATGATCCATCACAGTTCACATAACTGCTCAGAAAATGACAAACGTGACCTTGATACTGGGTGTGAAACCATGTGATAATCACTGTGTGCAAGTTTTATCAGATTCTGACCAGTGATGGAGGAGGAGGAGCCTGTCCTGTGAACTGTGGACAGACTGATGTCTCGCCATGGTGTAAGCTTGGCGCTTATTTGGCTGAATGAGCTATAAAGTGTGTTATGAACACGTGCAGGTATTTTAACAAGGAGAGCGGGCTGTGGAAAAGTTATCTGACGGTTCATTTATCCAAGATCAAAACCCCGTGTTCACAGAGATTTGTTCTGTTTACACCAAAGGTCGAAAATCCAGGTTCAACAGAGGGTACATTTTAGATCCTTTATTGAACTCTTTCCATTCAGCGCCATCATCACACCAGATCAACTTTGTGCAATCACAAAGACCCAGTTCTGGCCGTACAAAGCAAAAACGATACCCAGTATAAGTTCAGCCGAGCTCCTACAGAGAGCAGCAGAGGTGAACAGGACAATGACCTCAAAGAGGACAGTGGCCACATTTAGACCATGTAGAGTTTTTGGTTTTTATGGTGGAATTCGGTCACTGTATTTGAACCTCATATTGGAATAACTGAAATTCTGATCTGAGGACAGCACTGGAGGGAAATGGCATAAATTTTTGTACCGACAAAATCACAAATGTGAACTTTGAGGTGCACCGGACTAAAAGTCAGAGGAGCAGGAACGTCTGTACGGCTCATCCTCTTAGTACTATGAATGTCTGCTGATATTTCTGTCTGAACCAACTCGAATGACCAGAGCAGATGTAAAGGCGCAGATACCAGACACTTGTAGGAACTCTCCGGTGCTCTGGCCGTATCGTTTCACCGAGTGTTCGAAAGCTTTCCTCAGTGTGGAGCCTTTCAGCTCCACCAGGTCGAAGGTTCCGCCGAAGGGTAAGACGGAGATCAGGTCCTCCATTGTGATTGAACCTGCAGGAAATGCATCACAGGAAACAGTTATATCATAAAAGTTCATCAGAAACACTGAATGCTCAACAGCCAGTTTTTGGTTTTGGCTTTTCCCTGAAAGAAAAACTGTTCCGACGTGTTCGGATCTGCAGGTCAGATACAGCGACACTTGTTTGACCTCACCGTTCCTGGTGCGTTCATCGATAGATGTCCGAATGCCTCCTCCATTGATGATGCAGGCACTGACATGGTTCCACTGGACATCATCTGGGATCCTGATGTAGTTGTTGAGCTGAAGAACAGAAACAGGAAGTAGACTTCCTCAGTTATACATGGGTCAGTTTCATGGTGCCACAAGCTCTTTATTTCTGTTAAATGTATGTGCTAGCATTACTTTTAGTAATTTTATACTGTTTCATTCACAGTTCTGTAACTTTGGAGCAGATAATGCTGTCTACAAGTCTTTTTAAGACCTCCCAAGGTTAAAGGAAGAATTAAGGATGGCGGTCGACTGATGGATCACACCTTAATTCAGTTTCTACTGACTGACTGGAGGGCTGTTAGAAAGGCAAGATGAGAGAAAAACATGGGGGTGGTGGTGGGGTTTACACTAAGGCTGCAGTTTCAATCCGGCACAAACCTCTGATGTGGAACATAATCGTACTCAAGTATTTCTTAAAGGTTCACCATGGCATCGCAGATGAGGTTTCCCAGGTTGCATTCCTGAAAGCGGCAATCCTGAGTCGACCCGTTCAGGAAGACCAGAGTCTGTCCCACCACCTGAGCCGAGTAGTTGGCCAGATTCTTCTTCCATTCCTCCACGTCAGCCAGCACCTCTGGATCTGTGCCAGACAGTTTTAGGAGGAGTCGAGGAAACAGTGAACAGAGCTTTAAATCCCTGGTTTTCTGACACTAAGCCCTCGCTCTGACTAATAATCCACACATCATTTAGATAGCAGACACTAATCTCTGACTGACAAAAATCCTTCCATGGATGGACCCATTCCAACTGAGCTCTCTGTTTTCTTTTAGTCTTCTGACGTCAAAAACAATAAAAAACAAAACATCCAGACTAAAAACACCCAGCATTAACTCCACAATTTCCACCACAGAAAGTATCAAAGATGGACACAGCAACAGGGTCTAAACACCTACTCTGGTTGTAAAAGAGCACTCAACAATGGGAAAATGTTCCCTGCCCAAAGCTGTGGGATGGCAGGCATCAACACCCCTGTCAAAAACAGATGGATACGGTGTTGAAACAGTTTAATTCCTGCTTTGATTCTTCTAAGATGTAATTTATGGAAGTGTAATTTAGGAAGTCGTGATTTTTTTCCTGTTATGCATCAAAGATATCTGTGGGTAAGATGGTGTAACCATGAACTGTGCAATCAGCAATCCTCCAACAGCACAAAGACAGGAAGGAGAACCCGATAAGAAACTAACTCAGAGACATGGCAGACTCTGTGCTCATTACCCTGTGTGATGCTGCTGTCCAGCAGGATGGGGTTTCCAGCTGACTTCACCACATTCCCAGCATCATCAAAGGTGACCTTCAAGTAACCCAGATATTTTCCAAAGGCGTAGGCCTGCACCACAGGAACCCGCCGCCTGTCCTCTGAGGTCACCATGAAGGGATAAGAACCGGCCGGGACTTCAGTAGAAGGAGGAGTTCCTGAAAAACAGGGAAAAACACAAAAAACGAGATGAAGTAAAACATGGAAGTTTTCTGCCAGTAAGGTTTATTGAATGAAAACTACAGTTTCCAACAGTTCAACATGAAAACATTGATTCCTTTCATGCAGCTCATATTGGCTAAAAGGTCAAAGGTCAAAACCTGATAACATGTTCATGTTTGCTAAACACTGCTAGCTAACATTATAGACATCATAGACGTACAGTAAAAAAAAAAAAATCACCTAAGTCGAAGCTGCACAAATCAGATTTTCACTGTAGTCAGATGGCTTCCAAACGTTAATTCAAATAAAATCATCACCTAAATTGGATCATACAAGTCAAATTTTTGCGACCTCGGATGTAAAATCTGGCTCCATTGTAATACATTTCCAATTAAATGTGATCGCATAAGTTGGATGAGTTTAGCACTAAAGCCCTCATCTCCTGCCACACCTACACACACTAGCAATGCCTGGAGATCGCTTGAGTGTCTGTACAGTCACATGATGTCTGGATTGGCTGTGCTCGGCGAATCAGTTAATTTCACCGGAGACAATTATGGCACTCCTATGTGAATTGCCACCTTATCATGGTGGAGGGGTTTGCGTGTCCCAGTGATCCCAGGAGCTATGTTGTCCGGGGTCTTGTCCCCCAGTAGGGTCTCCCATGACAAATTGGTCCTGTGTGAGGGGCCAGACAAAGAGCGATTCAGAAGACCCCTATGAAAAATTCATCAAGGAACCTGTTTATTCTGCCCAGGATAGGGTTACCAAGGCCTCACCCTTGGGGCCAGGCCTGGGGACAGAGCTTGAGAGAAAGTGTCTGGTGGCTGGGCATTAGCCCGTGGTGCCTGGTCAGGCACAGCCCGAAGAGACAACATGGGCCACTACCCGGAGGAGGCGTCATAGGGGTCGGGTGCAATGTGTGTTGGGCACAATGTGTGTTGGGGGGTGGCCAGGGCAGACCCATTCAAGACTGGCCACTGGGATATGGAATGTCACCTCTCTGGTGGGGTAGGAGCCTGAGCTAGTGCATGAGGTTGAGCAATACCGGCTAGATATAGTCGGGCTCACCGCAACACATGGCCTGGGCCATGTTCATAAGTGCACATGGCACCAGGACACCCTAGGTCACAGGTTGATGATTGATTTTGTAATATTATCATCAGATCTGCGGTCGTATGTTCTGGACACTTGGGTGGTGAGTTGGATCAAGTGGAGGGGGAAGATGCTGGACAGATGCGGTGCACCTAAACGTATTGTGAGGGTGCACTGGGAATGCCTGGAAGAGGCCCCAGTCCACGAGATCTTCAACTCACCTCTGGCAGAACTTCGACAACATTCTGAGGGAGGCTGAGGACACTGAGTCTGAATGGACCATGTTCTGCACCTCCATTGTTGAGGCTACTGCTCAGAGCTGCGGCTGCAAGGTTGGTGCCTGTCATGATGGTAATCCCCAAACTGCATGGTGGTCACCGGAGGTGAGGGGAGTCATCAAGCTGAAGAAGGAGTCCTATCGGACTTAGTTAGCCTGTGGGACTCTGGAGGCAGCTGATGGGTACTGGCAGGCCAAGCAGAATGTGGCTTGGGTGGTGGCCAAGGCAAAAACTTGGGTGTGGGAGGAGTTCAGTGAGGCCATGGAAAAAGACTTCTGGATTGCCTCGAAGCGATTCTGGCAAACTGTAAGCTGACTCAGGAGAGGAAAGTGGTGCTCTACTCACACGGTATACAGTGCAGGTGGGATGCTGCTGACTTCAACTGGGGGTTATAGTCAGGTGGTGGAAGTACCTTCTTAATCTCATCGACACGCCTTCTGTAGTGGAAGCAGACTCAGTGGATGAGGGGAATAGCTCGTATATCACTGGCGGTGAAGTCACTGAGGTGGTTGAACAACTCCTTGGTGGCAGGGCCCCTGGTCCTCATCTTTAAGAAGGGAGACCGGAGGGGATGTGCTCCAACTTTCGTGGGATCACACTCCTCTGCCTCCCTGGTAAGGTCTATCCCAGGGTGCTGGAAAGGAGGGTCTGTCCATTAGTTGAACCTCAGATTCAAGAGGAACAATGTGTTTTTTTTCCTGGTCGGCGAACGCTGGACCAGCTCTTTATCCTCTTAAGGATTTTTAAGTGTGTGTGGGAGTTTGCCTATCATGTCTACATGTGTTTTGTGGACTTGGAGAAAGCATTCGACTGTGTCCCTCCGAGATTCCTGTGGGAGGTGCTGTGGGAGTATGGGGTGTCTGGCCAATTGTTGCGGGCCATTCAGTCCCTATAAAATCGCAGCGAGAGCTTGGTCCATATTGCCAGCAATAAGTCGGACTTGTTTCCTGTGGGTGTTGGACTTCGCCAGGGCTGCCCTTTGTTACTAATTCTGTTCATAATTTTTATGGAGAGAATTTCTAGGCATAGCCAAATGGTGGGAGGCTTCTTCCTCAGTGGCCTCAGAATCTCGTCTCTGCTCATTGCAGATGATGCGGTTCTGTTGACTTCATCAGGTGGTGGCCTCCAGCTTGCAGTGTAACAGTTCACAGCCAAGTGTGAAGCGGCTGGCATGAGAATCGGCACCTCTAAATCTGAGGCCATAGCCCTCAGCCAGAAAAGGGTGGAGTTCTGGCTCAGGGACCAGTTGCTGCCCCAGGTGGGGGAGTTCAAGTATCTTGGGGTCTTATTCACAGGTGACAGGAGAAGGGAGCCGCAGATCAACAGATGGATCTGGGTTGCTTCTGCAGTGATGAGGACGCTGCACCGGTCTGTCGTGGTGAAGAGGGAGCTGAGCGTGAAAGCGAAGCTGTCGATTTACCGGTCGATCTACGTCTCTACCCTCACCTATGGTCATGAGCATTGGGTAGTGACCGAAAGAATAAGATCGTGAATACAAGCAGCAGAAATGAGCTTCCTCTGATAGGTGGCTGGTCTTTCCATTAGAGATAGGGTGAGGACTGTAGCCATTTGGGAGGGGCTCAAAGTAGAGCCGCTGATCCTCCACATTGAAAGGAGCCAGCTAAGGTTTTTCGGGTGTCTCGGTAGGATGCTTCCTGGTGGGTGAGGTGTCCCGGGCATGTCCTACTGGGAGGAGATCATCTGCAGAATATTAACACTGCAGGAGGACTTGAACACATCACTGTCACCCGCATCACTGTCACCTTTCAATTCAATTCAATTAACTTCAATTCACTTCAATTCAATTAGTGCCAAATCACAGCAAACAGTCCCCTCAAGGCACTTTGTATTGTGGGTAAAGACCCTACAATAATACAGAGAAACCCAACAGTCATAACAACCCCCTATGAGCAAGCACTTGGCAACAGTGGGAAGGAAAAACTCCCTTTTAACAGGAAGAAACTTCCAGCAGAACGAGGCTCAGGGAGGGGCAGTCATCTGCTGTGATTGGTTGGGGTTGAAGGGAGAGAGACAGGACAAAAGACATGCTGTGGAGGAGAGGCAGAGATTAATAATAACTAATGATTAAATGCATAGTGGGGTATAAACAGAGTGAAAGAAGTGAATGAGAAGAAACAGTGCATTATGGGACCCCCCCAGCAGCCTAGGCCTATAGCAGCATAACTAAGGGGTGGTTCAGGGTCATCTGATCCAGCCCTAACTATAAGCTTGATCAAAAAGGAAAGTTTTAAGCCTAATCTTAAAAATAGAGAGGGTGTCTGTTTCCTGAATCCAAGCTGGGAGATGGTTCCACAGAAGAGGGGCCTGAAAGCTGAAGGCTCTGCCTCCCATTCTACTCTGAAGTATCCTAGGAACCACAAGTAAGCCAGCAGTCTGAGAACGAAGTGCTCTATTGGGGTGATATGGTACTATGAGGACTTTGAGATAAGATGGGGCCTGATTATTCAAGACCTTGTATGTGAGGAGAAGGATTTTAAATTCTATTCTAGATTTAACAGGGAGCCAATGAAGAGAAGCCAATATGGGAGAAATCTGCTCTCTCTTTCTAGTCCCTGTCAGTACTCTAGCTGCAGCATTTTGGATCAGCTGAAGGCTTTTCAGGGAGTTTTTAGGACAGCCTGATAATAATGAATTACAGTAGTCCAGCCTAGAAGTAATAAATGCATGGATTAACTTTTCAGCATCAGTCTGAGAAAGGATGTTTCTAATTTTATAAATATTGCACAAATGTAAAAAAGCGGTCCTACATATTTGTTTAATATGTGCATTGAAGGACATATCCTGGTCAAAAATGACTCCAAGATTTCTCGCAGTGTTACTGGAGGCCAAAGTAATGCCATCCAGAGTAAGTATCTGGTTTCAATAATGGTAATAATAATGATAATAACTTCAAGAAACCCAAGGACTAGAGAACTAGAGAATAAAGGTATTTTTGAACAGGTGAGTTTTCAAAAGCTTCTTAAAGGAGTCCAGTGATGGGAGGGAGCTCTAGAGGCCGCCACACCGAAGGTTCTGTCCCCAAAGGGGTGGAGGTTGGTGCGAGGGACAGAGATCAGACCCATTGCCGACGACCAAAGTGTCCAAGACTGTTTGTAAGGGTGAAGAAGGTTGCACAGATACTGAGGGGCCAGTGGACATTAATAAGGGTGTGGGTGATGTCCTTTCAAGGACTCTCTTCCTCCTCTGAGTCCAAACCCAGATGAAGTGCTCAGTGGGGGCAGTTACACAATGCCCGGTCTTTGCTGCAGGAAAACATCTTTCTGTGACCCGAGGTCTCGGTCTGCCATTTATATTCAACACTGCAGAGTTATTTATAGAGACCAGCCTCATGCAGACAGCGTGTCTGCTCTGAAATGAGGGTGAAGACTCAAAGTTTCCTCTCATCAAGAAGCAAAGACACGGCTTGCAGAGACAGTGTTAGATGCTGCAGGACAATGAAATGCAGGGATTAGGATTAGTCTGCTCATAAAGATGCATGAATAAAGAACTGAGAGTAAATCAGCGGCAGCTCTTTAAAAGAAACGAAGCCAGATGGTGGAAAAATGAAAGTCACTGTTTTTACCTCCTGAGCATTAATGGGGCAAAGACGGCTGTCGGAGTAACGTGAATCTGACCTGTCTAAATAAGACCTGCTGTTTAATTATTAATTCTGAAAGCTTTGCAGGAACGACACAGAAAAGACTGAGATGTTAGACGTCTGGGATGTCGACGACTTTGAAAAAAAGAACTATAAAAACAAACGACAGACAATTTCCATTCGTTTAATAACCTGCTGATATATTTGAAACCTTTAACAGCAGGTGTCTAACAGCTGAAGTAACAGGTGTGCCAGCCACAGCTGTCTCTGCCTTCCTACCTGTATAAAGGAACGTATTGGTGTGTCCGCCGATGACGACGTCGACCCCGCGGACCTTCCTGGCGATCTGCTGATCCACAGTGAAGCCTGAGTGACCCAGAGCGATGATCTTATTGATCCCCAGAGTGTGAAGTTTGTTCACCTGCTCCTGAAGGGCGGTCACCTCGTCCAGGAACTGCAGGTGAGGTCCTGTGGAGAAACAATCCGACACTTTTCGACTGTTCCGACTTTGAACGCACTGGGACAAAAACCTCCGTTTGTGCGTCTCTGTTTGATTTCTGCCAAATCGAAAAAACATCACAGGCAGTATTTTCATATTCATAATTTATCACATTTAACAGTTATTTCTGCTCTACGCAACAAACCACGCCTTTGAAGCAAAAAAGCATCGATGCAGTTTTTTTGCTCCGTGTTTAGTTTGATGATCTGACAAGAAAGGATTAAAGTGTTCGAGGCTCTCGGTTTGGGATGCAGTCACCGAAGTGTGGGGGCTGGTACGTTTTTACAGCTGCTCGCCTGCCAGCTTGAAGCAGTTAGAGAGGAGAGGAGGGCGTCGGACCCAGGAAGAAACTGTGCGGTTAGGTAACTAATTAAATAAATAGTGCGGAATATTATTAACAAATGGTGCACTAATGCTGAGGACCGGCCTTCAGAGTGCATAAAAAAGTCTCCAGGACCCCCAAAACCAGCAGCTCTGTGTGTCAACGTGAACATGTGGGGAAAAAAAATCGACTTGCATCGGAGGCTTCCTGGAAAAACGTCTCACAACTACAGTTTGTGAATGAACACAGGCAGAGAATGGGCCTTTTTAAGCCACGTGTTTCCGGGCAGAAGCGCCACAGCACCAGCTGGCATTTTTCTAACAAAGAGCTTCAAGAAGAGCCTCACACCAACCGTGAGGCACGGCGGGGACAATGTGCTGCTCTGGAGAGCTCCCTCAGCGTCTTCATTTTCTGTGTACACTCCAGTTATTCAGCGTTTGCAAAAATATAACGCTAATTTTTTATGGAGCAACAATAAGAGTCGATCCTCCAGTACAGTCTCACCAGCTGGTTTGGAAATCTAACAGTTAAATCCATAATTTAATGAAAACAGTGGGCATGATTATGGGTCACACTCCCTCCAACCTTCAGGAACTCTCTGACCGAGCAATGATTGCACAGGAAAATAATATCTTTCTTTTTTATTTCATTCACTCAATAATAAATATGAATAGTTCATGTAACAACTAAAAGAAATCACGAATGAAAAGGAGCACAAACAAGTATAAACGTATAATATCAGCCCCCTATTCACATAAGAAGAAAATTAACTATTCAGCTCAGAAGACTATTACAGACATATTTCAAATACACAAAAAAATACACAACAAAACATCAGCGTATTCAGTGCCAAATCGCTTCATCAGCATGATTTTCAAATTTCTTTAAAATGCAGAAAGAGATTTAAGTTGTTTTATCTCACTGTCAAGATTGTTCCATAAACTGACAGCTTTAATTAAAATGCATCTTTCCATCGTCGCCGTTCTGAGTCCAAATTTTTCAAAAATCTCGGTTCCTTTTAAATTGTGTTTGTTTGTCAAGTGGCAGCTTCCACATTCTGCACAGAGTATATGCTGCTGAATCCAGGAAGGAGGTACAGGGTTCCTCTTAGGAGGAACAGGTACAAACATTCATTTATACTCTTATTAATTAAGCTAATCACCAAGCTAACATGAAGTGCACATGTGGCAAATTGTGTCGTTTCTTAGAAAGTGTACCTTTGTTTTATATTTACAGTTCTATTGTCCACGTAAACGGACAATAGAATAAACAAATAATGTTTGTTTGTGTTGTTTTATTGGATTTTAGTGGTGTTTCTGCTCTGTGTTACTGTGCAGGGGTACCCTCTTCTTCTTTTTAAACAGAAACAAAAAAATGATCTTGATATTCCAGGTGTTTTATTTGCAGTTTGTTTCCGATCTCATCCTGGAAGTACGGAAGCCGAGAGCGGCCATGGTACGTGTAAACTTTTTTCTGATGGTTTTCTCGAGATGAAGAGTTATTTATCTCATTATCACGAGAAAACGGTAATCGTTATTTCGTGATAACAAGATAAATAACTCTTCATCTCGAGAAAACCATCAGAAAAAAGTTTACACGTACCATGGCCGCTCTCGGCTTCCGTATGGAAGCATTTTATTCAATGAATTATTAAAAAGTCAACAGGATTTTTTCACATGACTGTAAAGAGGAAAAAGAGGCAGATTTACTTCCACTTACCTGGTCTGGAGAGAGCCGATGTTTCCCGTGAGGTGTACCCCACCACGCCCACCTTCTGTGCACCAACAGTAAATATCTTATAAGGTAAGTAAGTAATGCCGAACGTTGAGTTCAGAGTGCGGTCTGGTTTGATGTTAGCGCTGATAATGGGACACCTGATCTGCTGCAGGAACGGTTTCATGAGTCCTTCCACTCCGTTATCGAACTCGTGGTTTCCAAAAGCCTGAAAAAGGAAAACAATAAAAATGTTAAATGAAGAACTTGGAGATGAATGACTGACCTGACAGCAGCAGTCTTATTTTTGTCTTCTTCTACACCAACCAACCATCCAACCAACCAACCCACCCACACTGCATCCTTTAGCACTGCACACCTCAGGTTTGGACTATGAAGCCCTCTACTCACATCCAGCTCAAATTATTTTTGGGGCAAAAATAAAAATCCTGATTTGAATTTGTCTGTCTTTTCCACTTCCTGCACTTCTCCTATATCTGAGTTTGGTTGGGGCCACTTGTATGCACTTGAGCGGATTCACCTCAGACCTGCACAGGAAGCAAACATCAACGTTCTCGTCACACTGCCCAGCCGAGGCTTGTTTCTGCTGAACTCGGAGACCAAGCAGCAGCTTCAGGGCAACGGTCCAAGCTTGACGGTAGTTCTTCAGGTCAGGGGCACCAACAGGAGCATGCTCAGCACTTACAGGGTGGTGGACCTTGAATTTGGTTGCTGCAGTGAGACTTTCCTCACAGACTTCTACTCATGTGAAAAAGAAGGTTCACCTGGTGTGGGTGTAGAACCCAAAGCCTTGCAGAACCTCCTTTAGCAGCAATAAGTTGAAGAAATCATTTTCTGTTTGAGGTTATCGGCCTCTCACGTCACTGTGGAGAGACTCTGGTTCATTGAGCGCTGCAGGCGTCCAGCGTGCTGCTGTGGTTGGGATCATGAGCTCGGGGGGCGTTTGCTGGGACACTGGTGGCGTTGTGTTCGATGACCTTTAAAGTGTGTATAGAGTTTCATGTTTCACAGGTGGAGCTATAAAACATTTTGTGTTACGGAAACTTGCTTTGTTGTGTATTTACTTCTGTATGTTACAAGTTTTCTAATAAATGAATGGCAAAAATCGAAACACGTTTTCGTTTTTCACTCATTCCCTTTTGTTCAGCTGCAGAGCTAAAAACAAAAGAGTGAATCTTCAGACTTGCTGAGCCAATAAAAATGGACTTTTGTTATCCATCAAAAGTAAAGCGTGACTGACCCCGTGTGAGAACAGAGAAAGCTGATCCATTAACGGCTTTCTCTCCTCAATGCAGCAATTAGGGGAATTAAACTGGCCTGTGGCCTTTAAACCTGAACCAATAAGTCAAGCTGAGCCTTTCAGTGAGTGCAGTCCTGTCTGTGGCTCCCAGTTAAATACCAACATGATGACTGGAGATGATTAAACTGAGTTGACTCATCTTCACTCTATTTCCATTAAGCCCCCAAAGGCATAAAGGCAATTAGGAGTTGAAGTAACATATCCGGGTAATTATCAATCAATCAATCAAACGGGCTCAATGATGGAACCAAAAAGTGGCCGTGAAGCTTCCTGTTAGAGAGCTGGGAGTCCTCCCTCAGGAACTCTGGGGCCTCCAGCTGATCCTTTCTGCATCAGTGATAATGGAAATGTCTTCATTTGTAAAACACAAAATCAACTCACACTGAGGCTCTCAGCTGAGTAGCATTTCCTCATGTATGTGGGTATGATTTACTCCCTGCTGTGTAATATGCATTATGTCACCTGCTTATTTAACTGCTCAGACATGTTTGTGCACATGCTCAAAACTTTCTGCTCTGTTTTTCAGGAATCATGTCCATCCCCACTGAGGCTACTGAAAATAATGAGGAGCTAGTCAGAAAGCTACTAAACGATGCCACAGACCTCCTCCTTTCCTGTTTTATCTCAGCCTGCCCGGCTCCAGAGGAGCGGAGGCGCAGGAGGCTGTATGTGCGCCACAACGGACCGAGTCAGTGATCGGAGTACTTCATGCGTCAGTGGGACAAAGTACCAAAGTCTCCAATGGAATCATTATTAACCATCATCTCCACATGCATCTCCTTCCTGAGTAAAACAATAATAAAACGTGTCTGATCAGAGTTTCAGAGGACAATAGAAACCTGTCCTACCATGGCGTCGTAACGCAGCTTGTTCATGAAGTGTGCTGCCTCGGCTCCCTTGTAGTAATTGAACCACACGGTGCCCTGAAACTGGTCTCCGGCGTCCAGCAGCAGCACGTTGCTCTCGGTGCTGCGGATCCTCTGGATCTCCGCGGCTCTCCGGGCGACGCCGGCGAAGCACTCTTCGTTTTTGCCACATTTCCCGGAGTGCACGCTGGTCTCCTCCACCCGGGCGTGCACGTCGTTGGTGTGGAGAAGAACCAGGTCCCAGACCGCCGATGCCGACGCGAAGAATCCCAGCAGGAGGAGGCAAAGCCGCGTCTGAGCGCTCCGCTCGCAGCGCAGCGCTTCCATGGCTGTGCGCAAAAGCAGTGCCGGAGGAAAGCGGGGGTCGGTGGCTCTCGTTGGTCTCCTCCTTCCCGCCCCTAATCCCTCCAACACACGCTGGCCTGTAAATTAAACGAGACCCCGCCGGAGGAGGCTGCCTAAAGAAGGAAAGCAAAGAGCTCCACACGAGGACCAGGATGGAAACCTCAGTAAATGAACGTCACAGCGTGTGAATGTCGGGGGAGGTTCTTTGGCTTGTTTCAGACACTTTCCCTGTAAACAGGAGCAGCGGGAGGAGTGATCATCTGAATGCTGCTTTCATCACAAATTTAAATGCCATTTACGGTCCAGCCTCTCATACAGTCACAGTGTGTGGGCCTAAAGCATTGCATCGACTGTCTATGAACCACAGGTGTGTTTATTTCCTCAGAAGTGATGGGCCACACTAACATGATGGATGAAGTGGTTGAACCCAGGAGCATCCCCATGCTGGTCTCTGCCTTCAGGACCTGAAAGCTGCTCTGGGCCTCCCTCCTTCATTGTCTTTGGTTGGATTTTATGAACATAAACAGAAATAATTCAGTCCTCCGTTTTCCTCTGTGGTCTTTGGTGTTGCTGAGCTGATGCATTTGGTCTTTTTAGGAATCCTAAAGCTTCTGCTCTCTGGTTTATTTTGGGTTTCAGCCTACAGATGGCCTCCTCACTCGCACCGACACTTTAACACGTGGAACAGAGCTCAATCTGCTGAATGTGTGCTGGAATAATGAAGGCACAGATGGACGTGGAGTCTGAAAATGAGGGACAATGAATAAAAATGGCTGTGATTCCAGCTTTTGTTAACTCTGGGGGAGGGGGGGGGGTCCCATAATGCACTGTTTCTTTTCATTCACCTTATTTACTTGTTTATACTTCACTCTGTATTTAATCATTATTATTAATCTCTGTCTCTCTTCCACAGCATGTCTTTTGTCCTGTCTCTCTCCACTCACAGCAGATGACTGCCCCTCCCTGAGCCTGGTTCTGCTGGAGGTTTCTTCCTGTTAAAAGGGAGTTTTTCCTTCCCACCGTCGCCAAGTGCTTGCTCATAGGGGGTCGTTTTGACTGTTGGGTTTTCTCTGTATTATTGTAGGGTCTTTACCCACAATACAAAGCGCCTTGAGGTGACTGTTTGTTGTGATTTATATAAATAAAACTGAAGTGAATCATTGAATTAAAGCTTAAAGTCTGAACTTCAGTCACATCTTGATTGTTTGATGTGTCACTGTGGAAGAGAGCCGGAGATTAATAATAGCTAATGATTGAATGCAGAGTGGGGTATAAAGAGAGTAAAAAGAGGTGATCTAATCTTAAAAACAGAGAGGATTTTAATCAGGTTTTCCTCTAATGAATCTTCCAGCCTAGTCCAGTTTTTCGCTCAGTGTGTCACATCACACATACAGCTCCTCTTACAGCTCACAGTGAGTCTATAAATGTAGAGTTTGTGTCACTAAACAGCAGCAAAATTATTCATTTTGTGTAGGTTTAAAAATACTTTGAACTTCCCAAACAATTCCATCACCTCATCAGGAATAAGAAAAACCAAACTTTTTCAAAAATACATATTTGACCATTTTCAGACTTTGCAAAGCCAAAGTGGGCTGAATGGGCCCTCTGCAGGCTGCTGGATCTGGACTGCGGACCACGTGTTTGACCCCCCTGGTCTGTGGTACGTGATAAAGAACAAAGAGCCAAAGCATTGACGCTACGGAGCCGTGAGCATGGCTGTGGGTTCCTTTTGGATGTCCAGCATCACTTTTATGTGTTGCAGCTGCAACAGAAACTCAGGAGTGTGGAAAAATGTGCCTGCACACGTTCAGCTCCTGTAACAGGAATGACTTAATTCCTTTGCTGATGTAAAACACTGTTTGACACGTTGTGTAAACGGAGCTTATAACATCACTGTATATGCAGCGTACCCACGTGCACACAGTGTTCATGTACAGTTAGTGTAAACATGCTTCGCAGGCCTAACTCAAACACTTGAGTACCACAGCTGATGTTTAAACTGAAACCAAATGATGACTGAAGTCGGACGGGGGCTGAAGCCGAAGCTGCAGCCTAAACTCACAGGCTGGGCTTCACAGGGTTTACACAAAGTGTCCTTCGAGTTCAGGACGTACTTGTTGCTGGTCCAAACGCCTGACATCAGGCCGGGGCTTCAGCGTACACACTTCTGTCGACTGCTGCACCTGCAGCTGCAACAATCGAGGAAATTACCACTCAGAAAAACACAAATCTAATAATGTTCAGCCGGATGTTTGCACTGATGTGCAGCAGTCAGACAAAAGAACCACAAAGGCTGACCGACCTCTGACCTGCGACCGTCTCGTCCTCTGCAGGTTACTTATTTAAAATATTTATAAATTCAGTCTGCAGCTTTGCTGAAGTCGATTCTTAGTAATAATCTTCGGTTTGATTTCACAATAAAGACACAAAAGCAGCGACATGCTGAGAAGAAACACTTTCATAAATCTTTAACAGCAGCTTCATGGTCTCTGCTACCTGCACCTGCTGTCATCATCAGACTTGTGTCACAAACTTCACACACCTGATAAATGAGACGAGGAGTGGGAGGAGGTGTGTAAGGTTGTTTCTATCATAGTGACCAGATCCCAAAAATTGGATCGTGAGTGTGTCTGTGTGGAACTTTATTAACAGCATTTCAGACGTTACAGGGCAGAGGGCGGGGCGCACTCCAGTTTACCGCAGGGCGGGTTCCCAGAGAGAACCTACACAGGCACGGGGAGAACATACAGACTCCACCCAGCTGGGCGGGGGATTCAAACCCAGGACCTTCTTGGTGTTAGGAACAGTGTTAACCACTGTGCAGCATCGACAGACAGCTGCAGTCATTTAGAGCCAATCACAATGTGGGACATGAGTCATCAGCTCACGAGCGCCCCCTGGTTTATCCTCTAACGAGACCACAATTTATAAAATATCGTCATGTTTTATTCAGTAAGACTCATGAACTCGTGCTTACTGAGGTCACAGATTAGGGCTGTTTTTCCAGACTTCTGTATGGCTGCGAGTCTGTCAGCAACCAGGGGAGGCGCCCCCTGCTGGCCATTAAAACAAACGCAGGTTTAAGGAACTTTTGTACTAGCCAGAAGCTACAGCCATCTTTCATATACAGTGTGTGTGTGTGTCTGTGTGTGTGTGTTATCCAGTGTCCCTGCTAGAAGTCCAAAGAAACTGTGCACACTGTGTGTTTTTAGGCTAAATTTGCTCTGCAGTAATTAAACAATAAATCATTATTTCTGCTAATTTGAAGACGTGATTAATTCTCCCTTACATTCACTGTGAGTGGAGAAACAAAGAGGAATGAGATGGGGCCCGGGGGCCTCACCGAGCTTAACGGGAACACTTCTGCATGCATTTCACAGCGACTGCAGCTCCTAACAGCCGAGGCTTTTAGTCTCTGATTTTTACATTTGAAACAAGCTGCTCACTGTTAGAAAACAAGATCTGCATCATTTCAATGCAGCTCGTAGCATCAGTGGCAGATTTTAAACCACAAATCTCTTCAAAGTTTTGTATGCGCGTCTGTTGTTTCTCAGCAGAGCACTGTGAAGTTTTTACACGTCATACTGAAACAGCAGCTAAGAACGAAACTGAAAAATGATCCTGCACGAAACTCGAAGCTCGGCCTTCAGGTCGAAAGTTACAGTATGTGGTTCCTCAAAGCGGAACCGGAGCATCGCATGCATTCAGAAACAGATTGGTGCTGGTCAGAAACAAACCAACTTTACTCAGAAAACTAAGTTTCATCCATCATTGCTGCCAAACCGTGCATGCTTCGTGCAACAACGCGCCGCAGTAACCAGCAGGACAGTAGTGATTACTGCACTGACTGACTGAGGGTTGGAGGCTGACTACACTGAGCTGTGTGTGAGAAGCATGACAGGTTTCAGCCCGCACAAAATATTCATCAACATTTAAACGACACATCTTTCACCGCCCAGTTTATTCAATCAAATCCCATTTTTGGCAAAATAATTTCACTCAGACACAATTTGCAGATTTCATTTAGTTTTAGTGTTTTTCTTCTTTCTGAACAACAAACTCAGGTGCATCGGGCCAGAGCCGCAGTTTTTTATTTTCCCATCACTTTGGTGCAGTTCTCACATCAGAAAAGTCACTCTCACTATTCTTAATGCAGTTCTCAGATCAGTAATTTCCTGCCCTTCATTGTTGTGATACACACTGCTGTAGTTTCTGTGGATACTAAAGATGTCCGACACACACCGTCAGTGGCAGCAGTGAAACTGGCCTTCAGCTGAGAGCAGAGAGAAACACGCTCCCATGCAACAAATGCATGTCATGGCACGTGTGTGTGTGTGTGCACGTGTGTGTGTGTCATGGTCCTGGGTCTGAGACTTTTGTGGTTAGTTTATTCGCTTTGGTGATAATCGTTTTATTTGGTTATATTGTCTCTGTGTTCTCCGGGTCTCCTTAGCGTTCCCTCCCCAGTGTAGCTTTCCTCTGCTTTCGTTTCAGGCCTTGGTTTATTTTGTTACCTTATGTTAGCAGCCATAATAAAGGCTCGCCTTTTGTTAATGTACAACTGCCGGCTCCTGAGTCCTGCTTTTGGCCACATAGGTACTCACTAAGCACATGCTCCTTTGTGGCCACCTTCCTGCTGTATGCACAGATCTCTGTTGTTTCATCTAGGATCGTGGCTCTGACACTCACTAGTCCTCAGGGTGCTGGATTTGGGATGAGCTGGGGAGATTTTGGGGAACTGTCTTGTCAGTGGCTCCTAACTTTTTGAGATTTTGGCCAGCTTACTTTCCCAGCAGGGTATCTGACAAATGGCAGGGCGTAGGTGTTGATAGCCCAGATCTCGTTCTTCCCATTGAGCTGACTCTTCAGGACTTCCTTACTGTCTGCAGGTACTTGGAGGTTGCAGCTTTCCTAGCGGCCTCGTCATGGTTCCCATTAGCCTGTGGGATTCCAAGGTACTTGTAGCCATCTTCAATGTTGCTTTCTGGTAGTGTAATCCCCTCAGTTCTGACTACCTTCCCTCTCTTTGTTAATATCTGACTACACTTCTCCAGTTCGAATGACATTCCGATATCACTGCTGTAGATCCGTGTGGTGCGGATCAGTGAATCGACGTCTCGTTCACTCCTCGCATACAGCTTGATGTCATCCATGTAGAGGAGGTGGCTGATGGTTGCTCCGTTCTGTATTTGGTATCCGTAGCCAGTCTTGTTGATGATCTGGCTGAGGGGACTCAGGTCTGTGAAGGACAGCAGTGGGGACAGAGCATCTCCTTGGTAAATCCCACTCTTAATGGTTGGCCTCTAGTGTTGTTCTCCACATTCCCACTGAGTTCCTGATGAAGGCTCTGAGGGGCCTGTTGATCTTGTACAGTGCACAGCAGCCACATGAAGTTGGAAAGACTCATCTAAAAAAAAAAAAAGGGAACAAATGACTTGTTTTTGTGACAGGCTGCCAGTAACAAAGATTAAAGATTTAAAATAGCTTCTTTGCTCAGCTGTTATGTGCAGACTCAGCAGTGTTCATTCCTTGGTGCATGTTTAAGCTTGAATGATTCATAGGCCAGTGTTAAGAGCATTAAGAAACAAAAGAAAACTCATCTGAAAATGATCAAGTACGAGGGCTGGACTGGAAACGAGTGAAAAAGCAGCCGACCTCCGCAGACAAAAGATGACGAATGCATGCTTGGGACCAAAAAAAGTGTCACGAGTATGAATGTGCAGCAGTGTTTTCTCACTGTTGGTGTGAATGAGGTTTGTGAGGTTTTGTGTTCAGAGTTTGAGCAGTCGTGGCAAACTCAGCGTGGTCGGAGACAGACGGAGCCGTCTCGTGGTTTCAGCAGCACCCCACTCACGTCAGTGCTGAGGTTAGCTTTGTGCTTATTTATAAAGTCTGTAAACGGGTTAGTCTCGCCTCGTGTCTGCAGAAATAGGAAACGAGACTTTCAGTTCTGCTCCAGCCTTCAGCTGATCTGTACGTGCTGACGACCTTTAGATATACTGCAGACACAGGAAACGTCTCATTATACCAGGCTGCTCCTTCTGTGATGAATTACAGAGGGTTTAAGCACAGGGTGTTCCTGCACACAGTCCAGCCTTATAACCGGTGAATGAACCTGGCGAGTTCCCACTGAGGACGACGTTCACTCGGGTGAACGAGGATGAGATGCGGCCGTGTCGTTAGCAGGATGATAACACGTTCAGTCGATCACGCGGTGCTCAGATTAATGTTGTTGTTTTATGAACGAGTCCAACAACGTTCTCAGCTTCAGAGAGGTTCCCCCAAAGAACCACAGAGAACAGAAAATACCAGAAGGCTGTGGTTCTGTTGGAGGTCTCTACCCATTAAAAGCGAGTTCTTCCTTCCCACTGTCAGGAAGTGCTGCTCATAGGGATCATGTGATTGTTGGTTTTTCCCTCTAATATTGGACAGAAAACCTCCCAGTACACAGTGCCTTGAGGTGAACTGGTGCCATGTAAATAAACTCTGTAAGCTGAATATAGTCAAGCAAAAACAGGTTTGTTCATTAACTGGAAAAGTTCTGCCAATTTTACATGAAAAAAAAGGCAAATATGCAAGAAAAACTGAAACTGAGACACAGTAGGAAAGGTAAACTACATCTCATGAGAAAAAAAATGCTAAATTAAGAAAATATGGCTAAATGTATGGGGGGGGGAGATGGCAACTTTACAAGGAAAAGAAACTGGAAATTTTATGTGTAGAAATAGGAAATTTATTGCCCATTTCCTCAGTTTTTCTTATATATCTGTGTGCAGTAAAGCCCTGCATGTCATGTGCTGAGAGGTGCGGTGCGGGAGGGAAGAGGCAGGACCCCAAACGCAGAGCTCCAGGAACACAGGGTTTATTAAACTGAAGGGGGAACAAAAACACACATGAACTCCCCCCGGGAAATGCACGGGTTGGGAGGAGACCAGGGAAACCAGAAAACACGCGGGAAAGACACAGGGACCACATCGAGGAACAACCACTACGAAGGGACACAACTGGGGATAACCACGAAATGACACGACAAGGAACGGAAGAAAACTGAGGGCTTAAGTATACATGAGGGCAATAGGGGCAAGAGAAAACAGCTGGGGAACACAGGTGAAGCAAATCAGGAAAATCACAGGGGGAAGCAAAGCTAGACACGAGACAAGGGGAACACAGGACTATCAAAATAAAACAGGAAAAGACGGGACCAGGAACATCAGAACATGACACTCCAGGGACCAAAGAAAACATGGAACCAAAACAGGGAAAAACAGAAAACATTGGGCCACAGGCCCAGGACCATGACACTGCAGCGCTGCTCTGCAACAAGCTCTACCTGCACAGGAAGCGGGGTAAGCAAGGCTTTAACGAGATCAAGAAGAAGGCCTCCCGTTGCTTCTCTCTCCATAAATGGCCATTTTACATGTAAATAACTCAATAACCATTATCTTTAACTTTATTGACCTGCAGTCACACCTGCTGACCAGCAGAGCCAAACTTGGGAAAACGTTGCTGCAGCAGATAGTGACTCACAAGCACGTCATCTCAAAGACAAAGTAAAACCAACATTTTATTAGTGCGGCTCACTGATATCAAATCAATCAGGATGGTTTGATGTCAGCCTGGAATAAAGGATGGAGGGCTGCCATCACTATTTTAGAGGCTTGTTTGTCTGTGATAGACTACCAACACCAAAAGCAGGAGCATAGCTACTTCAGTTATTTTAATGAGAGCAGTCTCAGTGCTGTGGCGTGCTCTGAAGCCAGACTGTAAGGCTCCATAGAGGTCCCTCCCACACTCCATGATGTGACCCAAAGGGGGCATTAAAAGTCCAGCTCATTCCCTCCTGAAGGAGTGCGTCACGGCTCCACGTTCCAAGAGCTTCCCTCAGTTCACGTTCAGCTCCGACAACGTCCCTCTGAACGCGGCTCCACCACCTGACCACGACTTGATGTAAACCGTCTAAGAGTGTTCAAAAAGGAAATGGTGTCTAAATGTCACGCCAGACGGCCGAGATTACAACACACTGACCACAGTGTAACCATAAACCACTCTTAACAGGGTAGCAAAGAATCTGCTGGGGAACCAGTCTGAAGACCCACCGGCACAAAGATGGAACGGTTCACGGAAAGAGGGAATTGTTCCAAACAGGGAGAGACAGTCAGTGGGTTGATAAATGAGGAGTGGGTCTAAATACTGCCAAGGGGAAAAGGGATGATGTGAATGGTGTGGCTTACTTGATGAGTGCAGCAATAGCATCCAGGGGAGGGGTAGGTGTGTAGTTGCAGCGGCTCTGGGGCAATTCCAGGAGGGCAGGCAGCCTGGGAGACCAGGCTTTCCACGGTGGGTGAAGAAATGGCCGGTCTCGACGGCACAGATGAGCAAACAGGAGACTGAACACCAAAAACACAAACATTCATTAGCTTCAGGTGAGACAAAGACCAGAAAAGGCTGGAGGTCGACTTACCACGTGGGTTAGCTGACACGCTCGAGCTGGTCCTTAAATGTAAGCAAGATGACTGATGATGAGCATCAGGTGTGCCGGACCGCAGTGAGTCAGCCTCTAGCTCCACCCTGCAGAGGAGGAGGACCCAGCCTACCCGCCTCCTGGAAAAAAAGGCAAGAAAGAAAGCCACATCTCAGACAACAACAACCAGATCAATGACACTAAAGATGACGCCATTTCATGATGCATCACTCTCACTGCTAAGCAAGTAAAGATGACGTAATACCTTTTCTTCGCTTAACCTCAAAAGGCCCAAAGCGATCCACTCCTGCTGGGGTGAAAGGAGGCTCATCGGGAAAAATTCTGTCCTGGGGAAAATCTGCCATCCACTGATATCCTGCAGCAGCATGCTATCTACGACAGGCAGACAAAATCTTCCTTATTGCAGTGCTAGCTCCAGGAATCCACCGTCTGTGGTTGCGTCCACCGTGACCTGTCTGATAATGTACACGACGGAGAACCCGGTCAGAAATGTGAAGATCCTTGGCCAGTATAACAGGGTGTTTGGCCTCATCGGGCACAGCTGCTTTACTAAGTCTGCCTCCAACTCTCAGGACACCATCTTCAAGTATTGGTTTAAGCCTATAAAGATGACTAGTTCTCTTCACACTCTCAGGAAACCACTTCCTTTGACAGAAGCAGATAACTGCAGCCTTAACACCCAACATCTCTTCCTCTAGACTCTTTCAAGCTGCTCTTTATCCAGACCAGACTGAGTGAGAAAGTCTTCCTCCTTTGAACAAGATCCCCCAGCCAACCCACCATCCTTTTCAACTGGATCCAAGAAGAGAAATAACTAATGAAACGTATAATTATGTCTGCCTGCTCATTAGCTTGGATAACATTAACAGTGACCGTCTTAATCTCGGGATCATCTGGAAAAACCTTCCCAGAGACATCCAGATTTCTTGGCCATTTACTTTCAGGCTCAACAAGAAACTTGGGCCCGAGACCCAAGTATCAGCCTTCAGGAAGGATTCAACCTTAGCTCCTCTTGAAGCTCAGTCTGCAGGGTGAATGAGATGCTCTGGATACTGTAAGTATTTCTGATACCCGATTTATATATATTTATATTGAATATACTTCGATGCTGCGGTACTGTACTCAGCTCTTTCCTCCACAACTTGTTCATTGTACTCGCAGCCACTGCAGCTGTTACCTCCATGCAAGGGATGGTGATAGATCTTAATGGAGCCACGCATGCCTTTCCTATTATAAAAGGCACAGTGCACCTGTCCATAGATATCATACAATAACAGGTAATTCACCGTTCCATACCCATCCTCATTCTGCAAGGTGGTGCAGCTGAGCAGGAGCAACTTGACCAAAGTCGAGAGGTTTTAAGCACCTGTTGACTCTCAACAACCTTCTCCTGACCCGGTGTCCGTAGGAGAACGCTCGTCCTTCTTCCTGTGAGAGTCAGTGTATTCACTAATGTTGCTGAGCTTCCAGGATCCAGGAAGGCATGGGTGATCTCTCATCTTCTCTCTTAGACTACCTGATCCGGTAGTCTGGATAGTGTACAGTCATGTTCACCGGCCCCACCACATTACACAGAAACGAAAGCATTTGCTGTTTCTGGTCTCATCTTAGCCTGTTCAGAACATACAACATTGTAGTGTCTCAGATTACATGCTCTACACACCAGACACTTTTGACAGTCCTTGTTCCTGTGCCCAACGCACAAACATCCAAAACACAGACATCTTCTCACTGTGTGTTTTCCCTTCCAATACACAAATCCATAGTAAACAAGCAAACCTTTGTAGAAGCTGAGGTCTTTTCTGTCTTCATATTGGGTTTGGCCTTCTTATCCACTGTAACCACAGTGGCAGCAAAACTATTTCCTTTGTCCTTAGGATGAGGCTAGAATTTCTCACATGGCTGCTACTGGAGAATCCAATAGATCTCCAAATAGGGGGTCGCTTGTAATTTTCACTTGCTTCTCAATAAACTCAACAATGTATCGAAAGGTCTGCAAACTTATCCTGTAATTCATAGGCAATGCTTCTCCAACTATCTGAGTTTATAAGGTCATTTTTTGATGACTGCTTTCATATTAGCAATAACATCCAACACATGCATGGACCCGGCCTCCCCCATGGCATTGCAGCATCCTCGTAAACAAAAAAATAAACGGCTGCACATCCTCAGATTTTATCACTGGCCATGTGAGAACCTTCTCCACGTAGGCAGAAGAAAATCTGAAGGAATTGCCAAAATGTTCTTGCAGCAAGGATAACATAGCCTTGATCATCAGGCATATGCTGAGAGCTTCTTACCAGGTCCCTGAGCTGCCCTCTGGTGTCCTGCTTGAGAAAATATAAGAAGTCTTCAGCACTACGTCTTTTCCTCCATGCTACACTCAAAGGCCCGCACAAGGGTCTGAAACTCTGAAAGGGTGGGAAGAAAAACAGAGACTGTTGCTCGACTGTTCTGTTTCTCCATGACTGTTATTAAGTGATCATGATCCTCCACAATTATAGATGCAGGGTGTTCCAACCTGATTACATGCTTGTACTCTGTCTCATACCTGCTTGCATCCTTAACTCCAGCTCCTTTGACAATGTGGCCTCCGGCTGCAGCTCCACATTCCTCTCCTTAACCCTGGCTCCCAACAAATGTCATTCATTACGGGCACTGATTCAGCACTAGAAACTCTGGAGCCTTCAGAGGCCCGCAACACCTTTACTTTGGCTGCAACTATTTTCATCTCCAAACCAAGCTGCTCTCTGCTCTCCTGAGCTGCTGCTCTTGCTCTTCCAGAGCGTGCCTATCCTTTAACACCCTCTGGCGGGCAATAAGAGCCACCACATGTGCTTTAATATGTGCTGATGGTGTAGATGAAACGCTGGACTTACTTCCAACTGAGTGCTTTAATTGTCTTTATAGCACCTTTAATTAACCTTGGCTTGCAGACCTGTTTGAAGCCTTTCAATGTGAGATTCCAATGTTTTCACTGAGAGTTTTGTATTGACATCAGAAAATAATTTTGAACTGCTTGAATCCAGATTCACTGGTGAAAACGCTGAACTTTCTGGAAGGTCTGAGTCCCGTTACATCTGCATGAGGGTTTCATAAAGAACGCCAACAGTCAGACATGGAGGTGGGAGTGTGATGGTCTGGGGCTGCTGTGCTGTAACTGATGGAACCATGAATTCTGCTCTACCAGGAAATCCTGACCTTAAACAGGCCGTTGATGCTGGAAAACCCTCCAATCAAACCATCCTGCAGAGCAGAGTGGACCAGACTTCCTCCACAGCCATGAGACACTCACTGACAGTCATCACAAACACTTAAATGCACTTCTTGCTGCAGACATTAGGTTTGGGGGCACTTACTTTTTCACACAGGGCAGGTGGGTTTGGAGAGCTTTGGTCTATTAATAAATGAAATCATAATTTATAATGTTATAATCTTTATTCTGTTTTCTTTGTCTAATATTAGAACTTGTTTGATGATCTGAAACATGGAAAAGCACTGTATGAATGCAGCACATATCAGTGAACCTAATAAAACCCATGAACCCAAAGCTGAAGCATACAGCTCATCTACCTGCAGACAGGATGCATTCAGCAGCCTCAGGACATATTTAGCTGCATTTGTCTGCTGACTACTGATTTCCCTCCCTGCTCTTTCTTCATGAGAGATGTGAGGCAGTTTTGCATTGAGTTTTTGTGTCACTAGAGGGCAGCAGATGGCAAGAACTGCACTAATTCAGGGACAACTCTCACTAACCTGTCAGCTGAAGTCCGCGAGAAACCTCTAAGACAGACGAGGCCTGCAGCCCCCTCGATTAACCTCCCACGGAGCCCCTATTGTCCCACTCTCTACGTTCCAGCTTCACTTTTCCTTCGGGCAGTTTTGGTAATTGACTCATTGTGTGAGTCATTTGAAGCAAGACGTCTCCACAATTCGCTCCTCTCAAATGTGAATGTGCTCGATTAAAGGAGACAGATCAGCCTTTTCTGAGAGGTTTGGTTGTGTGTGAGCAACACTGAGCAGGTTTTACTGTATTCTGACATCTTACAGCAGGTGTGTCAAATACCCCAAATGTTACAGGGTGATTGTGTGGAGACCCTATATGCTGCACCTAATTTTGACACAGTTGATTTTTTTCCACAAATTAAGGGTGTTACTGTGGGAATAAGTGGCTGTTCCACAAAATGCATCCCATGATACACCGGGAGGAGACAAATGTGACTCCATCCTGACCAAAGATCAAGTTGTGGATGACGTCTTAACATTAGAAGACCTCAAAGTATGAATTCAGGTACTTCTCTCTAACCCCAGCACTATATCAATTTGGGATGTGATGATGTGTAAACACCAGGATGGAGCAGGAAACCTGTGGAACATCACCCTCTCATTCACTCTGTAACAGCAATCAGCCAACACATGTGAAAGCAAACACAGCTCAGAGCTGCAGCAAAGCAGGATGAAGACTCCATAATAAGAAATTCGTCCTTTATTCTGAACTCTCTGAGGAGCTTCCAGTAGTTTCTTTCAGCAGTCTACAGGAACGGTTCTCCAGGCTTCCTGAAGGACACTCAAAGCTCTTCTTTGGATGTTCCTGCCTTTGGTTCTGCTCTCTCAGGATGATCCAGCACTGCTGCCGTGATGCCTGAGGTCCGGACTCTGGGGAGGCCGATCCAAGCCTGATGGTGTTCGCCTGTGTTTTCTATCCAGGGATGCTTTGACTGCACTGGCAGTCTGTTTGTCACGCTGAAAGATGAAGCTGTTTCCAATCAGATGGTATTTCATGGTGGATCACTTTTCCATCAATTTTAATGAGATCTCCAACACCACCGGCTGAAACGCAGCTCCAAACCGTGACAGAGCCTCCACCATGTTTCACAGATGGCTGCAGACACTGTTGGACCTCTCCTGACCTCCTCTGTACTTATTGATGATGATTTGAACCAAAAATGAGTTTCCCTCCCTCCGTCAGACCTGCCCTCACTGATGCTCAGTCCAGTTCTTGTGTAATGTGGCAGACTTCAGCCCTTGCTTCCCTTCATTAACGACAGCTTCCCAACAGCCACCCTTCCACTGAGACCATCTCTGATGAGGCTTCAGTGAACAGTTCAAGAACTTCTGGCTCCTAGGAAGCAAAATATCAAGAACTGAGAGGTGGCTGAAGACTTTGGTACAGTAGTGTGTTTGGTGGCTCTCAGTGTGGTCCACAGAGATGTCCGTGGAAGTGGAACAGGCTGGAAACCCAACAACGTTACTTTAAAAACATTCACGAGAAGAAGAAGACAAGCGGAGACCTTTTCTCTGTCTCATTAACATTAGCTGGACTTGCTGCAGCCTCCTAATTGGATAATTGCATCTGACTCGATGTGAATAAGTTGTTCTAATGAATCAAGCAGTAAACGGAGTCCCGGGGGAGGTAATCAGTGTCTCTCCTAATGAGTACAGCTTTTATTAATTCCCTCTAATTTCAGCGGCGCTGACATGCATCTGACCTCAGTGGAGATGAGAAAATGAAATTTCCCCAAAGGGATCAAAAGACACACAGGGAGCAGGTCACCGATTTAACCTCTCGACTGCACTCGTTACAAAAGCTCTAATGAGCACCCTAACTCCTATTCAGAGCCGTGATTAAAGGATTGAGTGGGTCAGAGAAGATTTCCAGATTTTAAATTGGACCTCAGCATTCGCAGGTTTGGGAAGAAATAACGTTTATCTGTCTCCCCACAGCTCCGATGGCGTTTTCCCGGAGCCGTCCATCATCACAGCTGTTATTGTCCTGCAGTTCTGAGATGTATTTGTTTTCATTCTATTGATATTTTCTCTGGGTTTCATATTCTCACGCCCCCTTTCTCCTTCCTCAGTTTGTCCCCCAACTCCTCTCCCACAGTCTTCGTCTTAGTTGACCACAGATGTGATGTTCATAAAATGATGCAACCTTCCTTTGAGAAGAAGAAGAAGAAGAAGAAGAAAGAGCCTTTATTGTCCCGCAAAGGGGAAATTCAGGTAATTCAGCTTTGAAGCCTCATTCCAAGCAGTGCCAATCAAAAATGACATTTAAGCCAATTAAAGCTGTATTTTAGGATTGGTGTGACAGGATCTCTGAAACAGTGAAGAGCAGAAGGTTTGATTATTCTAGGAATCTATAAAATTGATGAGGTGTTAAAAGAGTGTCCTCCTACCATGGCTGTGCCCCTTTCAGCCATCAAAGGTAGAAACACTTCTGCGAAGGGTACACCTGTGTGGCCATGATCATAGCTCCTCCTCAGCCTCCTCATCCTTTATCATGGAGCGCTGAGGTTGATTTTCAGGTCACAGACGGGAGGATGGAGGAGACAAGGAGGAGACAAGGAGGCACAGATTCATGAAAAGCTCCCTCCGTGTTTCCATCATTTCCACTTCCTGTTTTAGTTTGGTAATTGCTCCTAGTTGCACGCGCCTTAAAGCAGACGTATCATGCAAAGTCCACTTTTTTAGCCCTTAAATACATTTTGTTGTGTACTTTGAGTGTGTAGCAGTGCAGGAAACTTAAATGCATTCTGTCCCGGTGCTGCGTAGATATCTTTATATTCCTTTTTGGTCATATTTTTCAGGCTGATCATTTTTCTCTGTTCACAGTTATGTTTTCTCATGTGTTACGTCACAGTATTTGCTGTGGAACTGCTAAACAAGGGCACGGACATCCAGCTAACCAATCTGTGAATCCGCCATTTTTTATTCTCGCAGCAATTTTGTAGTCCAGTTTAGTTATGCCGAAGTTGCACGTAGGTAAATCAAAATGTTCGGATGTTGGGTGGGTCTGTGGAGCTGCAATAACGAGGAATTTAGACCAAAGCACTGCAGCTCTACTTTATACAGACAACAAGGGAATGATTCATACATGAAAAGGAAGGATTTAAAAGAATGATACATATCCTTTAACTTCCTGTCTTTGTCTGTCCTCCTAATTCTGATTGTTTTCAACTGTGTCCAATTTCCCATTGTCGGAACTGGTTAACCTGGAACCAGGTCTGGGAGGGGAGCTCGAAGGCGAGCGTCTGGTGGCCTGTGTCCACAGGGCCTGTTTGGGCACAGCAGGAAAAATCCCAAATGCCATTAAAGGTTTGCTTTTTGTTCATTGTAACGTGGCTCTGCAGTCCTCGTCCTGCCTGTGACACAGACCTGTCAGACCTGTGTCAGTAGAGGGCAGTAGAGTGACAGAGAGGAGGCTGAGACAGCAGAGTAACAAGTGAAGTCAGTATGCAAGCTGATTTGTCTCCATATGTTTCTGTATATGTTTGAATGAAAAATGAACTGGTGGAGCTGGCCTGTTATCATGAGGGATGTTTGGGTATTTTGACGGGCGCTCTGGGGGAATAAAGGAAATGGATGAGGGTGTGAAGCCCAGGCAGAGTGACGCAGCCTTTTTCTCCCAGCCTTTCATGCTCCAGCTGATGGATAACAGCGGCTCTCCAGAGGGCGGCCGGCTGTATCAGGAGGATGAGGATGCAGCAGGCGTACGGCGAGCAATAAAACTCCTCCTTCATGCATTCATCCTGCTCATCCTGCATTAGTACGACACACAGTGACAGCGCTCCCCACGGATTCATTCTTCTTCTTCTCTCTGTTAAACCTGAAGCACTCGACGGCGAAGGTGACAGAGCATCAGCCGCTGTCTTTGTGACCTCGTTTCACCTTCTCCTCAGAGAAGAGTGAAAACGGGATCGAGTCACCGAGTAAAAGAGATGGAGGACATGGACATGTTGGAGGAATGAGTGCAGAGACAGCAAAAGCAGATGATTCTGTATGAAGATGAAGGTTAATCATCATCTCTGCAGCACCCCCTATGAAACAGGAAGTCCCAAGAGTGAAGGTTATTGAGTACCTAGAAGTTCTTTGGCAAAGCCAGTGCAGAAGAGCCTGAAACCTGCACTCTTACTGATGGCCAGCAGGGAACAATACTACTAGTCAGTAGAGGACATAACA
>JAMQGT020008679.1:0-77228 GCA_024447675.2 Pterophyllum scalare | reverse complement strand
TCTTCTTTTGCAAACTGCTCCAGGTCTCTTGTATTTGACGGGTGTCTTCTCCTAACAGCAATTTTAAGATCTCTCCACAGATGTTCAATGGGATTTAGACCCAGACTCATTGCTGGCCACTTCAGAACTCTCCAGCACTTTGTTTCCATCCATTTCTTTGTTCCTCTTGAAACATGTTTCGACCCAGACCCAGAATCCTTTGGTAGTCTTCAGATTTCATGAGGCCTTGCACACAGTCAAGGAATCCAGTGTGAGACGCAGCAAAACAACCCCAAAACATCTTTGAACCTCCATATTTGACTGTAGGTACTGTGTTCTTTTCTTTGTAGGCCTTGTTCTGTTTTCTGTAAACAACAGAATGATGTCCTTTACCAAAAAGCTCTCTTTTGGTCTCATCTGATTACAAGACATTGTCCTCGATGGATTTTGGTTTACTCATGTACATTTTGGCAAACTGCAGTCTAGCTTTTTTTTTAATGTCTCTGTGTCAGCAGTGGGGTCCTCCTGGGTCTCCTGCCATAGCGTTTCCTTTCATGCAAATGTTGACGGATAGTTGGCATTGATACTGATGCACCCTGATCCTGCAGGACAGCTTTAGTTTCTTTAGATTTATATTGCTCACACTTGTTACTTGTGGGTCATCCTTCAAAACTGCAGGTGACCTTAAAGAACATAAACGAGTCCACACAGAAGAGAAACCATACTAGTGCAGACACTGACAAAAGCTTCTCTGATTCAGGCAATCCTAACCTTCATGAATGTACACACAATGAAGGAAACTACAGCTGTGAAAAGAGCTTCAGGAATCTCAGTTCATACTCCCATCACAAATGATCCCACGCTGAAAAGAAACTGAGAGGTCGATACCACGTTTCCACTGACAAGGTGCCGGTGCTCGTTCCAATGAACCAGTGAACTGCTTAAGAGCAGGCCTGTTTCTCCACCGCTTTGCAAGCTGATCCCTTATGTATGAGTATGGGCGGTTCCTCTTTGGAAACGGAAGCCAAAGAGCACAAATGTGGAAGAACACGTCCCCCTGCAGCATCTGTGTGCAGCACAAGGTAAACACAGACAGTGATTACAAGATAGACGACAAGTACACACTTTGTATCCTTTCATCTGTTATTGATTGATGCAGAGCGCTAAGCTCAGCCTTAGGGCCCAACCGAATTCACGGCAGCATCGCATTTCTTATGGTGGACAACTTTATATTGTGATGGCAGAGTCAAGCCCTTGGCTCCAGACCAGCTAATTTATGGTGCTGAAACGGAACTCATTTTTCAGCCAAGCACCAAGTGAGTTCACTGTGGGGAAACGCACTGTACAGTTTGAGGACTTGGCATTGGCACCATGTCAGTGGAACAAGGGGATTCTCTTCTTGTTGCAGAGTAAAACTTTAAATCCTTGGAAGCTGACCGGTAGTTTTAGATGCTGTGGTACTTTAGGCAACTTTTTTCTTCTTCGTGTTTGAGGAATTTTCATGGCCTTTAATGTTTTCCCAGTTGCATTTTAACAAGCAACCTTGTCTGTGGTTATGTCTGTTTGCAGGTCAGTGTTGATTTATACCCCTGCAATAGTCCATCAAGTCAGCTGGAGTTATTAGTGTTAGTTTTGTATTTTTATTGTTTTAAATTTAATTTATTTTTCTTTTCTGCAACTTTGAAGTCCATGTTCGTTTTTCTTGATGGATTTCAGTCCACGTGTTTGTGCAGCTGTGTCCTCACCCCCAGTGATAGGCAAGTCATCCCCCTTGTCCCCAGACTCTGCTTCCACTACAGAAGTCGTGTCAGTGGGATTCAGGAGTTCCTTGAAGTATTCCTTCCACTGTCTGACTATAGCCTCAGTTGAAGTCAGCAGCACCCCACCTGCACTATAAACACCACACCCACTCTATAGAACGTACGAGTAGAGCACCACTTTCCTGTCCTGAGTAGCCTGAGGGTTTGCCAGAATGGCATCAAGGCTATCTGAAAGTCTTTTTCCATGGCCTAACTGAACTCCTACACCAGAGTTTTTGGTTCAGCCACTGCCTGAACCGTGTTTTGCTTAGCCTGCAAGAACCCGTCAGCTACCTCCGGAGTACCACAGGCTAATCAAGTCCGATAAGACTCCTCCTTCAGCTTAATGGCTCCTTTTATGTCTGGTGACCACCATCTGGTTTGGGGATTACCACCACGACAGACAACAACTACCTTGCAGCCACAGCTCTGAGCAGCAGCCTCAACAACGGAGGTGCGGAACATGGTCAATGTCTTTAGCCTCACTCGGAATGCTGTCAAAGTTCTGCCGGAGGTGGGAGTTGAAGATCTTGTGGACTGAGGCCTCTTCCAGGCATGCCCAGAGCACCCTCATAATATGTTAAGTTGCACCGGGACTGTCCAGCATCCTCCCCCGCCACCTGATCCAACTCATCACCTGGCGCAGGGAAGCAACCCTCTCATCTACCAGTGAAAATGCCAACATACAGGCAGCAAGCTTGTGGAATACAGACTACCCACCCTGGCTAGCTGCCTCTCACTGGGGGCAATTCCAGACTGGAACAGAGTCCAGCCCCTCTAAGAGACTGGTTGTAGAGTCTAGACCATGTGTCGAGGGGAACCTGACTATATGTAGCTGGTATCTCTCAACCTCACCCACTAGCTCAGGCTCCTTCCCCACCAGAGAGGTGACATTCCATGTCCCAATACCCAGTCTTGTCAGCCAGGGCCTCCACCCTTGGCCACTGCCCAGCACACACTGCACCTGACACCCCATGACGCCTGCTGCGGGTGGTGGGCCTACAGGAGGGCGGGCCCATGTCATCTCTTTAGGGCTGCACCCGCCTGGGCACCAGATGCTGTCCCTTGAGCTCCTGCTCCAGGGTGGGGCCTCGGTAACCCCATCCCGGGCAGGATACACAGTTCTCTTGGTGACTTTTTCATAGGGATCTTCTGAATCGCTAATTGTTTTATTGTACGTATTATATACAATACATCCATATAAATGTTTGGAACCCTACCTCGTTCTCTTATCTATGCTCTTTAAGTGTTTATTTTATATAATTTTCTAAACTGATTTATATTAGTACATCTTTTAAAATTCTCTTCTGAATTGTTCCACATTCACTCCACAGATCACTCTGCGCATGCTCCTTATTGTTGTGCTTGCTTTGTTTTTTAAAATTTAGCTCTTTCCTCAGCTCATAACCCATTATTAACTTTCCTTATTGCTCTTTTTTGTAATGTGCATAATGGCTGTTATCAACTCCAAATGTTCAACCATAAGTTATATTTGTTGAAATCTGTACAGTCTGTCTTGTTAAAGTTTGGTGTGAAAAATAAACTTTGAGTCATGATGTCACTTCCTGTGTTTCCAGAGTAAAGACTAAAGTGACAAATGAAAACACGTTTGCAGTCGGAGTCAGGTGAACTGTTTTCAGTGGCACACATGGAAGTTTATCAGAGGAGACTCGGCTGCTCTCCACTCACACTGAACAGGCTGCCTACAGCTTATTAAAAACTCTGAAAAAAATTAGCATATGATGTGTTTAAAGTGATCAAAAGATTTCATTTTGAAATAATTTTTCAGAGTTTTGGTTTTAATATCTTTTTGCACAGAGTTGGCACTTCATCTTTTATGCAGTCTGGTTCTCCTTATGATTAACATCCTTCACATGCTCCAATTACAAAAAAAAAAATTCTTAAAACTACAACATTCTCCATTGATTAGGGCTGTGGGTCTCACTGTACAGCACCCACTGAAAACCTTGCAGATTTCATATGGCCCATGAGTAAATAGCGCTCCCACTACTTCTACTACAAATCCCACAACGCACTGCAACTGCTCCCACTCAGGCCAAGACCTCTGCAATAACCCGTTTTCAATGCTGCCAATGACACATTGATCAGTGATCAGCAGATAAAAACTGCAGCACTGCTAAATTTAAGCTGTCTGACCCCAAAATGACCAAACGAAAAGTGGAAAACAGGGAAGTAGAGGACCTGATCGAACGACAGCCGAGGTAAACTGTCTCGTTTGCTCACTTGTGGTGTACGGGGAAAAGAGCAGAATGGTGGGATGGATGCGGGAGAAGATGCAGAGGGAGACCTGCACAGGTAAGCTGACTGCATCACTGTGTCACACAGCAGGAAACGCTGCAGCAAAGTCCTAAAGACAGAACGAAACAAAGGCACCAAAACAGACATTCAACTGCCGGTTCAAACCTTTACCTCTTTGAGGTAAAGGTTTGAACCGGCAGTTTCGGTCTTTTCTGGAGGAAATGGCTTTTGAATTTGGTGATGAGCCTTACCACACAGGTGTGATGTGCTGCCTGAGGAAGTCTGTCAGTTTATGGAAAGTAAGAAAGTCTCATGAGAGCTCCAGAATAAAAGGTGTCTGTCTACATCGACCTTTCTCTGCAACAATGTGTCACGGTGCGAGGGCGCAAGCTGTGTGGAGGAGATGAGGACCTAAACGCAGGACACGGGAGCAGGTAGAGGTGTATAACAAAATTATTGGTGATGTGTCGTTCTGTATCGAGGCTTCGAAGTGTGTGTCGAGTAATTGCGGGAGACTTTGGTGAAGCGCATATCGAGGCTTGTGTCGGTGACAAGCCTCACAAGCCGGCCGTACCATGTGATTGATTCAGGAAACAATTCGTGGGTTTGGTGTGTGATTCGAAATATAACGGGCAGCGAAACGCAATGGATCCCCCTCACAGTATGTGGTATTGGCAGCTGTTGCGTGTTGGTTTGCAGTGTAGTTGGGCTGATCTTTTTTGAGATTTTCTGTCTGGGAACATTTTCAGCTGATCTCAGGGTTGCTGATCTAATACTGTGTGCGCATATTATTAAATTATTCCCCCAGCTTCATCTCTGCCCTGTGAAAGTGTATTTTCTGAAGCAGGTGAAATTGTTTCAAACAAAAGAAAACGCCTGAAGCCCAGCGCTGAGGCAAAGCTGTTATTTCTAAATAAATACTAATAAGTAAAATGTCCCTAATGAGCACACTTACCAAGTAACACAATCACATTTACATCACAACTCTCTCCCCAACTTATTTCCACTTTCCCTCTTGACCCCAACATTGTATCATAAAGACAGACACTATGTTAGTTAGTTGTGGCTTTATTTATTTATTGTCATCACAAAAATCGTTTATCAGTTTGCCCGTTTTATTTTGACTGTCCTCTTGATGGCGCAGTTTTGACCCACGGGTTCACTGATGGACTGGAAAGCTTACATGCTTCATGAAGCTTCATCTCACCGTCCCTAGGTTACACTCACTCTGCCTGTTTTACATTTACTGTCCTCCTGATGGCACAATAGAGCAAATGAAGCACCATGAAGCTTCGACCCATGGGTTCACTGACTGGATGGAAAGCTACAAAGCTTCATGAAACTTTTTCTCACCATTACTAAAAATGAGCCTTTATTGTGGCTAACACAAGCAAATACAAAAACCTAAACCAGAAAGAAACTAGGAAAAAGGAAGCTGGGTAAACACAGGAACAAAAACACAGCCACAAAGTCAACAAGACCGGGGAAAACTCAGACAATAAATAAACAGGAGACCAAGGGTGAGTGGAACCAGCTGGGGCAAACAGGTGAACAGAATAACACTAACAAGACTCAGGGAGGTAACGCAAAACACAAGCACACAAGACGGACTGTCAAAATAAAACAGGAAGTAACCCAAACATGGTACACACAGACCTGACACATGAGGAGACTAGCACACAGAGGGAATCTAAACATAACCCAACTTTAACACCTAAGCTGGCACAAGACAGGGAACAGCTGAACAGGGAGGACACAGACACCTGAAACACAAACGATGAAGACGGAAGGGATAACAGACACCAACACGCGAGAACACGGGGAGACAATCCACAGAGGAGCACAAAGACACGGGAAGATGGAAGCACACAGGGAAATCAGAATAACCTATAATTAACAAAAAAACAAAAACAATGCAAAACTACAACAAACTGACAAACAAGACCGTCTGTGGAGACTTCCTGGAAATGTACTCAAATATACGACTCAGCTGGTGGGAGGAATACTCGAGTGAATGACTACAGATCCTGTTGATCCATGAGTCTCTTTTCCACAGTCTTTAAGTCAGTGTTAAAATGCTGATACATCATGACTAAAATCAGAAGGATTATAAAAAGATTAAAAGCTAACTCAGTGGGCAGATGTCTGAGACTTGGATTTCTACATCACTGTGAGCCATTCACAAAAATGCTGTTTGAATTTTAATTCCTGCTCTGTACTTCCTAAATCTGTCCTCTTCCTGACAACACTTTCACATATTACTGTAATACAAAGAAAACCAACACAAACTAATGAAAAGGAAACAAAGAAAAAACTATGCTGATATAAATCCACACTTGGAACAAACTAAACTGGAATAAACACTAAAATTACAAAAAGAAAATTAAAATAAATTAAAAACAAACTAAAATAACTAACTTTATTGTATTGGTATAAATGGATATTAATGACCTGCTAATATTCATAACGACCTGCTAATGATTCATAACCACCTGCAGGCCCACCACCTGCAGGAGGCGTCGTAGGGGTCAGGTGCAGTGTATGTTGGGTAGTGCCCAAGGGCAGAGGCCCTGGCAGACCGATCCCCGGCTATCGAGACTGGCTATTGGGACATGGAATGGCACCTCTCTGGTGGGCAAGGAGCCTGAGCTAGTGCGTGAAGTTGAGAGATACCAGCTAGATAGAGTTGGGCTCACCTCAACGCATCCGAGCTCTGTACGAACTGATGGATCAACGAAGGTAGAAAGTTTCTGAGAACACAGATTGTG
Organism: Pterophyllum scalare; assembly: GCA_024447675.2. Classification (NCBI taxonomy): domain Eukaryota; kingdom Metazoa; phylum Chordata; class Actinopteri; order Cichliformes; family Cichlidae; genus Pterophyllum; species Pterophyllum scalare. The sequence goes on along the minus strand of JAMQGT020008679.1, from coordinate 70,423 downwards.
AATACTTTGTTTACATAGCATGTAGTCTGATAAATAGGAAGGGACTAAACCAAAAACAGATTTATAGATAAAATGAAACCAATAAGCCATCCTGTGTGAGGTCAATGAGGACCAGTGGACCAGTGAATATAAGGTACAGTGGTGTGTTATAAGTTTACAACCAGTTATGGATCTTAATGCCCCATGATAAACTGAGTCCAGCTGGCAGAGAAAATGCAGGGGCATTCATATAAATGATGTCACCATACTGTTTGTTTCACACAGCAAAAAACTGCAGTAAGGAAGTTAAAATAGATGCAGATGAACCGTTAAGACAAAAGTATCCGATTACTCAGGTAGTCGATGGAATAATCAATAGTTGCAGCCCTACAAGTACTAATACTAAATACTACTGTTTCTGAGAAGATTCAAATTTTACTGGGAAACCTGGGATAACATTTTAGAGGATTAATAAAATCCTCAAAGAAAAACAAAACCCTTGATGTATGCATTTGTACTTACAGTTTCCTAAATGTCAGATTCAAGATTATTTACTGCAAGAGTGTCAGCTACAGGAGATTCCATCGGAATTCTGTGGAGCCAGATTTAAAGGTTTTTAAGTTTGACCCTGGAACCAGAAGAGGATCTTTGTGTGTCTGCAGATTCACTGTTATCAAATGATGGGGATGATTTCAGCCCTGCATGATCACGGTGATGTTTGCACAGAGCAGATAATGAAGTGAATGTTTTTGCACATTGGTAACAGTGAAACAGTTTCTTTTCAACGTGGGATCGTTTGTGTTTGGAGTATGAACTGAGATTCTTGAAGCTCTTGTCACACTGGTCACAGCTGTAGTTTTCATCATTGTGTGTTCTTTCATGAAGATTACGACTATCTGAACATGAAAAGCTTTTCTCACAGTGTCTGCACTTGTATGGTTTCTCTCCTATGTGGATTCGTTTATGCCTTTTAAGATTACCTACATTGCTGAAGGATGACCCACACAGGTCACACAGGTGCTTTTTAACCCCACTGTGGACGAGTTCATGTTTTTTTAATTCACTTGGTGTGGGGAAGCTGCTCCCACATTCTTTACAGTGGTTCAGTTTGTGTCCAGTGTGTCGACGCTGATGCATTTTTAGGCTCCATTGCGTATTCAACGTTTTCCCACAAAGTTCACAGAGAAACGCTTTCCCACCACCACAGCGAGGACAGGGTTGAGAACCTTTTTTGCCACCTTTCCTGGGGCGGACTGAAGGATAAATGTTAAATCCCTCAATTGTCACATCTGTCCTGTACAGATTTGGAAAGCCAAGTCTCAGAAACAACAATTATGTCAGCACCAGTTGAATGGGCCGAGATTCAAATCAGGTCCATTTTAAGTAGCAAACTATGAGCATTAATGTGAAGGATGTGTAACCCAGGCAGTTTCTTAAAGTCTGCTGGTGAATCACATACAGCCACGGGGCCAGGGTTAGGCTGAATACCAGACAATAACAAAAGATTTTAAACTGACACAGGGCAGAAAACACTTCAGACTTGGTGGTAGCTGCTGCTGAGCCTGGTGGAAGGGCCTGGTGGTAGCTGTGTACCCTGTCTCTTGCTGTGTCAGCTGGGATAGGCTCCAGTACAACAGTGGGGAGGGGTTAACACCCAATATATAATAGTTAGAAAATGTTGGTCTATGTAACTATGTAATTTGAGAACTGCCGCCTAACCACCAATGCCCAAGCAGGGTTTTAGCCAGAAATTGTTTTCAAGCTGTAAGCATAAATTATTACAGTTTTAATGTAACAACACGAAGTGATATCATCTTGCTGGGAAGTGTAGTTTTTTTTCTTGAAGGCCTTTCATAGCTCCACTGGTGCTGAAAACTAATGTTTGACTATGGCTTTCTGATTACAAGTGGGGCTGCAGCTATCAGTTATTTTAGTAATCAAGTATTCTATCAATTACAACATCAATTAATCAAGTAATTGAATAAGAAATAATTTTTCGTATTAACAATTCACACTGCACACTGTGGTTATAGTGATCATTCTGGTGGCTACAGCTGACCTAAAGAAAAAAATAACAGCTGACATTCTCTGCACACTGCGCAAAATGCACGTGTGCAGCCACACACACTCTCACAGCACAATGGAGGCATGGAAAAACATGCCAGCGAGGATCCACACATGTTAAATCATGCCTGAAATTTTCATTTGATCTTCGTTTTTCCTCTTACTTTTCCTCGCGTTCATTACAATTTCTGTAGCCCACGAAATCAAGCATGCGCACAACTGTCGGGAGATCAAACGTCCACATTGTGAACTTTCCGTGCTCTTTGGTAGCTTACAAATTGCAGTGAAATAATACAGGCGCAAGCAGCGATAAAAGCAGCAATCTAGCTGGGACAGAGTCCGCAGGGCGGGCTCCTGTTTGCTAAGTGCAGTGACAGCAGTGCTCCGAAAATGAATTGCTGAAATCTTCAGCCCGGCACAGGGCCTTGCAATCAACCGCTAGCTGGAACACTTAACCAGGAAACTGCCATAATCTTAAATAATATAGTGATATACAAGTGGTTGACATTACAAAAGCAATTTAATTTCTTACAATCCTAGAAACAAAAGTCATAACTGAAATTAAAATGTGATGACTTTCCCAGGACTGCCTTTACATGCAGTAGAATTGCTAACATGCTAACACAATTTAATGAGCAGAGTTGTTCCAAACAGTCAGGCTAAAATTACAAGATCAAAGTAGAAACACATACCTCACAGTAACTGCACTTGTGGAGGCTCTTTTTTCTATGGATCTGTTAGTGAGTTTTCAGGTAATGGGGAGCTTTAAAAGTCTTATCACACATGTCACACTGATAAGGTTTCTCCTCAGTGTGAGTAAACATGTGGTATTTTAAGTGTGAGTCTGTTGCACACTTTTTGCCACACTGATCACAGCAGTACACATCATGTCCTGTGTGAATGCGTAGGTGTGCATTTCGGTATGCTAGATGGCTGAAAGTTTTTCCACAGTAGTCGCAGCTGTATGCCTTAATTCCAGAGTGGGAAATTTGATGAAGACGCAGTTCATTACTACGAGCAAAAGCTCTGCCACACTGATCACACCTGTACAGTTTCTCTCCACTGTGGATGATTTGGTGTGTTTTTAAGTTTCCCGCCCGGGTAAAAGACTTTCCACACGAGTCACACCTGAACAGTTTCTCTCCAGTGTGGATGACTTTATGTAACTTTAATGAACCCTTAGTTGTAAAATTCTTCCCACACTGATCACAGGTGTATTTTTTTTCTGCCTTCATTCTGTGAAGTTTGTCAGCCTCCTGAGAGCGCTGACTTCTTGGTCCATGTTGGTCCTGCAGTGACAGAGATACAAACAGAGGCAGTGAGTGAAATACAGTCATGGAACAACCTGAACCTTCAAAATCCATTAACCTATTAACTGGCAGCGGCCCGCCCACGGGCCCTTTGACGTGCTTCCAAATTTGAAGCCTCATAGCGTCACAGTAACGCTGCAGTCCGCCCTTACGATGCTTTTATATGACAGACAAGACCCTCAGAAGTGGATTGACACCTCATTTGGCCAATTTATGCTCTGAAATGGGTTTTCTAGAGCCAATAATAAGCAGACAGCATCATGTGACTTCTCTGGACATGCTCCAAATGTTCTCCAATCGTTCTGATTGGTCAACTCTGACCCAAAATCCAAACCCACAGCTGTATAGCCAATAAAATTACTGACACGTGGGTATGTGACACTACGGGGTGTGTTTTCACATGAATCCACAAACTCTGCATATTCAGTGCGTCCTTCGTGCGTGAAACTGAGCAGGAAGTAAGAGTGTGTGTGCTGGCGTGCGTAAACAGTGTTAACAGTACTTTTTCTCACCAGAATGCATCAAAAACAGACTAAATTTACTCAACAAAGTGACTAAATGGCTCACAGGAGTGGATTATTATTTATTACAGGACTTTGTCGCTGATCCGTGGCTGCAGAATCTCACAAAAAAAAAACAGCTGTTACTCACAGATGGCGATTATAGTAAGCATTACGTTTTATAGCCTGGGGTTTTTTGTAAATGAAGGCCTAATGTTTTCCTTCTTTTACAAGTTAGAGCAACCTCTGATTTATAGGTCTATAATTATAAAGAATTCGTACTATCAGTAAATTAGTGTATAGCAGAGGATTCCTCAGGGTAGTATCTTTGATTAGAGCCCTCATTGATGACTGTATGTTGAAGCATTGAGGAGTTACAGCTATTTGAAGTTTGTATATCAGGCACTGTCCCATTGGTGCCACTTCGAGTCTCCAAATGGCACCAGTTGGACAACGCCGGGACATCAACACACAAAAACTTGTCCAAAACAGTTAGTTTTGTGTTATTTTTTGTTATTGTCCATCCTTTACCTGGTCCTTACTCAGTTTGTCTGATTTCTCAAACTTTATCTGATTTAGTGCTCAGTTTAAATAAAATAATAATAGAGGTACATCAGGGGTGTCCAAACTATGGCCCACAGGCCAAACATTGCCCTGGTCTTGCCATACATATCTATTTTTGGCCTGTCGGCACAAGCAATGAATACAATCCCACTGAACCGGAAGTGGCTGAGATTGACCTGCGAGCGCAGCAGGGGGCGCTCCAGAGTCGAGCCTGAGCTCCCAAAGAAATGAGTCCAGGTCCCTCCTTCCTCCTTTTCCTGCTCACTTTCCCTTCATGAGGATAGAAAAGGTCACGAGGTGAAGGAAAGGAGTGAAGGAGAGTTGATAAGGAGTTAGGAGGCTCAGACTGCTCTGACTCTGATTAATAATGTGATGGAGGATGGCACGAGTCTGCTGGGTGGGAACTCCAAAGTCCTGAAGATGGACTCTTAGATGTTTGTCCAGCGAGTTGTTGCAGTGTTGTTTGATGCAGCTCAGATAAAAGCAGAGCAGCAGCAGGAACATCTGCCTTCATCACTGAGGCTCTCATTGGAGAGAAGAAGGAGCAGGAAGCCCAGAAAGTCACATTCAGTGTTGCTCGCACTGGGAGTCGCTGCTCATTCTGTGGCTCATATTTCCTCTTCCTGTTGCAGAGATGATCCAGTGGAGCTCCTCCTTCATGAAGACTTTCTGTGACTCAGTCACATTGATTCATGATGCTCCTCAAGGCTGCAGCACAGCAACACACACAACTACTGCAGCCTGAGTGATGGCGAGCCTTCAGCTCACACTGATGCTTGGAGGAAAGCTCCGAGTCTTTGAATGAAGCTCTAAAAATGTGATGTGACTGCAGCAGTTTGATGTTCAGAGTTCAGCTGTGGCTTTAACTCACTCTGAAGGTTCACACAGGTCAGCAGGTCATGGCATCAAATGGAAAACACACTGTTAATGAACATCTCCATCATCTGTGTCCCTCCTCAGTTCTGGCAGGTCAGTCTCTTCTTTCCTGTGATGGAGGAAGCTCCAGTGTGTCCTCTGATGAAGGCAGGAACAAAGGAAGCATGAAGCAGCTCTCCTCAGTGTTCACAGGATCTCAGCAGCTCTCATTGTGGCTGCATGCACACACTCACTAGACACTTTATTAGGTACACCTGTGCAGCTGCATTCTAACACAGAGGTCAGAGGTGAAGGTCAGGCTGCTTTGAAGTGGGTTAGAGCAGCAGGTGCCCCTGCTGTCAGCTAAGAACAGGACACTGAGGCTACAGTTCACACAGGCTCAGCAGACGTGGACAACAGAAGATCAAGAACACCTGGAAACACGTCACCTGGTCTGATGAGCCTCAGTTTGTGCTGCCACAGTCACATGGTCAGAATCTGTGGCTGTCTCTGTCTCAGCAGCTGAGCCTGAGACCTCATTTAGATTCAGATGTCCCAGAATCCCCTTTTTCACAATAAGAGCACATTTGCATGCTTTGTGCTTTTGAACTGATCCAGTGACAGAAACATGAACTTCCATATTGATCAGATGTGCAGCTCTGATGTCACCAACATCTCCTTGAAGTCTTCATTGATGGTTATTTGTGGCCCTCTGCTGGTGAGAAGATGAACTGCATGAAGTGTTTGAAATGAGCTTTTTCTGATTGGACTGCTGACTGCTGTTAGGCACACTGAGACCAACACTGATGTCTTCAACACAAACATTGATGTGGATGAAGAGTCACTGAAGACTATTAATGTATATTTGTGTCTTTAACATGTTTGTGTTTGTCACACAGAAACTCTGGATTGGATTTGCTCTTTTACCTGCACTTAGTTCCCACAATGACTCCATGATGGAAATCTCTAATAAACTCATCACATGAACAGCATGTCTCCCAGTCTTTGTGTGTCCTTTGTGCTCTTCTCCTTGTATCCAGCCTCTGCTGCTGTGTGCTGTGCTGCACTCACTCACAGATCAGAGGACATGTACAGTTATCCCAGCGACACCAGGAGGAGACAAAAGTTTGGCTTCATTTACAAACAACAATCTCAGCTATGGATTCAAACAGTAGCAAATATGCAAATGAATCCTATTCAGGCTCCATGTTTGACCTTTTCTTTTCCTTATGATGTCTAAACTAATCAGTAATGAAGCTCCTTAGAAAGCAGTCAGCTGCTGTTCATTCTCTAACCCATGTGCATGAATGAATGGAGCCAGACTAAAGAAATCACTGTGAGCTTGAAGGTTCCAGTCAGTGCTGCAGGTCAGACTTCAGCTGAAGGAGGTCAGAGCTGCGGCTGAGCATGAGCCACTCCAATCTGAGATGTTTATGAGAGAATCAGAGAGAATTCGGCGGCCGCTCGCTAACATCAGCCTTACTGTGCTTCCAGAGCTTCCTCAGCTGCTGTGCACAGCTGATCATTAAACATGTGCAAACAGCAGCATGCTCCTGTCTCTGTGCTCAGCTGTATGGACAGTAACACCAGGTAGTTGAGAGCTGCTGATCTCAGACCTGCACAGCTTCTGTTTCCAACACCGACCGCAGAGGACGGGAGAAAGAAGGTCAAAGGTCACCTGTGTGCTGATCTCAAAGTTTCCAGACTGCGTTCTGCCAAGGACAAGGGACACGTCTATGAAAGCTTCTGCTGCTGTTTGTAAACATTCAAATCATCAGTTCAAATAATTTTGAAATTCATGATTAGGATTTGAATTTGGTGATGTAGCCAGGAATGTAGGCATGAACCAGCAGGGGGCGCTGAACCTGCAGCTCCCCACACATAAATCACATTTGAACCTTAAACATGTGACTGTGAACAGTTTCCCTGCATCTTCCTCACTCAGGGTCAAAGGTCACAACCAAAGGAAATCCTGATGTTGAGCCTGAAAACATCTGCAGTAGAAACAAAGCAACACTTTCCTGTTTTTCCTGGAGCAGAGAGGAGCGGCTCATCCTGCTCTGGAAAACAGCCAAAGCTCAAAGCTGATCTTGGCTTCACTTTAACATCAAAATATTCAATCTGAATTCATGAAATGAAATCTCATCAGAACTGCTCACATTAAATGTGAAGAGGAAAAAGCCAACAAAAATGTGACGACTCTAAATCAATGATTTCTCTGAACACATGCAGGTCACCCATTTCAGCTCCATGTGAAATAATGACCGGCTTGTATGTTACTGTCCGTTCTTTTTTTAATGATGAGAACAGCGCAGAGACAGGCTGAGGGGTACAAAGGTTTATTTCATGTGGAAAATCAGCTGTTAAACAGTCAAAAGTTTGTAAAGAAGCAGAAAAAAGAAGGAAAATCATCATTAATCATCTTAATAATCCACAGTGATATTTTTACTACTTTCATTAAAGATTCAGATGCTTTTATTTTGGTAACAGGCTGTGAGGTCATCTGTGACATCACATGGTGGCGCTGTCGTCCTCACAGTGTGGCGAAGTGGCTCAGAGCTTCTCTCAGCTTATCAGCAATCTGACCAATCGGAGAGCAGAGGGGAGATGACATCACAGATCTAAACACCTGTCCTGACTCTGCCCCCCTGCCCCCATGCTCACCTGCTGGTAGAAGGTGACCTGCTGCTGCAGGTAAAGCTGCATCACCCGGTTGTAGTCGTAGATACGGTTGCTATGGAAATGGTTCATCTCAGCTGGAAGCAAACACAGAGTCGTTACACTCACATTTATTTATTGGTTTTAACAAACATGATCAAACTTCACATAAAAATGTTAATTTGACTTTATTGTGTTTTTATTTTATTCACATTTTTTTTATTCTATCAAATCTCATTTGTAGGGATTTGATCTATACCTTCCTTACTGCAGTCAGAGGCCCATTCAATATTTCCTACTGTATACTGGGCGAGACTTTCCCCGCCCACAGCAGTGGGACATCCATCATACCACACTATGTGCTGTGAGGGCCGTCCTTCCACTGCCAGGTGGGACTCATTCGTTATCCCAGTACTTTACTCTACCTTCCCCATGCTAATTACTGGTCCTGTTCCCAGGAGCCTTTGATGAGTCATTGTTACTTTGATTTATCTTCACATATATGGGAATATATCTACTTTTATTGTTCACCTGTGTTATTTGTACTGTCACTATTTTTACTTTTATTACTTATGCTGGTATTATTCTTATATTCTGTATGGCCTTCATACTGGTGCATGGAGTCATTAGTTTTATGTTCTAAGTACCAGGCACCACTTTTATGGCTGTGCAAAGTAAGAGGAAGCCCACACACACACACACACACACACCACACTCACACCGATGTATAGAGTGCTTTATGTTCTCTGGGTCACTGGGGTGAGGGTGACACCTGTTTTGATAGGGGGTGTCTGTTTGAGGCTTTTGGAGAGTTGCCAGAGTGAGCGCTGTTCCTCATGACACCTGTATAACCCTTCAGCAGTGTTTTATGACAGGTACATTCCTAAAATGGAGATCCGTAGGCCCCCACCCTCGAGCTCTCCTGGCTAGGAGGGGGAGATAAGACTTGGCTGAGTGCAGTGGTACTAACGATGTCATCCCAGCAGATGTTTGAGTAGAAACGTTCATCATTCGTGATACCTGTCTGAACTGTCATAAACCAAAAGGTACCCCTGTGATGTGTGCGCCTTGAACATGTGACTTTAGAGTGGGCGGAGTTTAACCAAAAGACAGTTGGTTGGGATTCAAGTTTCATGGGCTGAGACTTTATGTAAATTAGGAGGGGTCAAAGGCAAGTGGGCGGTGCTCATGTTTAGGATCTAAAATGTTTGCCACTCTTTGTCTCACCTCGCCTCTCTCTGTGTGCTCTTCTCTTTCCTCTCCTCTTCTTTCCTTTCCTGTTTCTGCATCTGTCTCTGTGTTCCCCTCTTCTCTTCTTCCTCTCTGTGTGTGTTCTCAGTCTCAGCTACGTTACTGTCTGTGTTTTGGCCTTTGTCTGTGTTCTGTGTAACTAATATGTCTAATAAACAGCCTGCTCGTCCCGCTGAGTTTTTGGATATTTGGGGTTTAATTGGGTTTGAATCTTCAGCCAAAAGGAGCATGGAGACCCTAAGGAGAGGTCACCGACAGATTCTTACATTTCCTTCTTCTGTTTGTCGCAGGCACCTTGAAGCATATTTGATTAGTTATTGATGATTATTGATATTTGATCTTCACACATCCTCTCCTACATCTGAGGCCTGCAACACATTACACAAACAGCTGGAATGGGGCAGGAATGATGTGGAACACTGAATTAAAGGTGTGACCCGAACAGGTGATGTCAGCAGGTGACTGGAACCTGATTGGTCCAGAATCAGCTTCCATGAGATGCTGAGGCTCTGAGGAGCTGCTGTGTTTAAAACAATGTTGGAGGGGATCTGTAGGTTTCTGCCTTTACAGTCAATAACAGCACCTGTGACCTGTGACCTCAGACAGGACCGCATCACCAATGCTCACTCATATATAACCACAGAAGCAGAGGTCGTATAATAAGCAGCACATGATCGGATCACGGTCTCAGGCGGTGTAGACTTCTCTGCGCTCAGAGGAGTCGGGGATGGACCGCAGTGTGGTCACATGGATCATTATCCAGAGCCTAAAGTGTGGCACAGCTCAGGAAACTCTTCATCAGTCAGTGTCTCTCTGTGTCTGTAAATGGATCGCTGAAGTATTCTTGAACTCTTTCACATTTTGCCACAATCTATTTATTGAGACTTTAAGGGACAGACCGACACAAAGTAGCACATAATTGTGAAGTGGAATGAAAACAATGGTTTTCAACAAGCTGTAAAGCAGGGTTAGGTTATAGAAACATATCTTACAGTATTCTACAACCTAAACTGACAGATCGAGCAAAGAGAGCACTGATCAGAGGAGCAGCCAAGAGGCCCACGGTCCCCCTGGAGGAGCAGCAGGAACCCACAGCTCAGATGGGAGAATCTGTCCACAGGACAAATCTGGCCTTTATGGAAGAGTGGCAGGAAGAAAAACATTGTTTACAGATAGACAAACTGCTGTTTGCAGTTTTCCAAAAGTCATGTAGGGGCACAGCAAACATGGAAGAGCTGTGTGTGGCAGGAAAGTAACACTGCTCATCATCCTGAACACACCATCCCCACTGTGAAACATGGTGGTGGCAGCTTCAAGCTGTGGGGAGGCTTTTCTTCAGCAAGGACAGGGAAGCTGGTCAGAGTTCATGGGAAGATGGATGCAGCTAAATACAGAGCAATCCTAGAAGGAAAGCTGCTGGAGGCTGAAAGACTTGAGACTGAGAAGGAGATTCACTTTCCAGCAAGACAACAACCCTAAACATGCAGCCAGAGCTCCAGGGACTCAGATCAAAGAATATTCCTGTGTTGGAAAGGTCCAGTCACAGTCCGAAATCCCACTGAGCATCTGTGGCTGCTCACAGATGCTCTCCGTCCAATCTGGCTGAGCTTGAGCTATTTTCAAAAAAGAATGGACAAAGGTCTCTAGATGCACAAAGCTGGAAGAGCCCAAAAGGCTTGCAGCTGTGACTGCAGCGAAAGGTGTCTCTACAAGGTATTGATGCAGGGGGGTGGATACTTTTTTATTTGAGTAAAATGTTGAAAACCATGTACCCTTTTCATTCCACTTCACAATTATGTGCTACTTTGTGTTGGTCTGTCACTTAAAGTCCCAGTAAAAAACATTTGTTTGTGGCTGTAAGGTGACACAGTGTAATAAGGTTCATGAATCCTTTAGCGAACCACTGTAAGTGTTGTGAGAAGGAACGGCAACGTTACAAAGAGCTCAGAGCTTCAAACTCCCAACTTCCTCTGCAAAGACCTCAAAGGAAGGAAAATGAAACAAAACTGAACTCAAACATGTTCATCCAGTCTGCAGAGGAAACATCAAAGAAACAATCACTGAGGTTTCTGTGTGTGTGTGTGTGTGTGTGTGTGTGTGTGTGTGTGTGTGTCACCCTGCAGTGAGTAGCTCATGCAGCTGAGGCGCTGGTTCATGCACTTCCTGTCGCTGCTGCTGATTTTTCCTGCAGAAACCAGACGATCACCTTCCTTTACTTTATCTACAGCAGCCTGAAACACACACACACACACACACAGGTGAGACCACACCTCCTTCATGCAAATGAAGCCCTGTCCACACCCCAATTAACATTTATATAACAGTGATTGAATAAAACCCTTCAAAATAAAAGCCTCGGTGCGGTTTCAGTCTTTTTCTTTTCATGTATTCAGAAATTCTCTGTGTATCTGTAGTACTGACACTGAGTACTACTACTGTGTGTGTTGCAGAGTTACTGTGTAGTACTGCAGTACCTTGTGTACAGCGATGATGTCTGGGAAACATCCCAGCAGCCCTTTGTACTCGCTGTTAGTCTCCAACAGGAAGTGGAGGTCCTTCTGAGGCTGAAAAGCATCAAAAACAATCAAATATCAACAAATTCAAACATCAAAATAAATATAAACAAAACACAAAGGGAAGACTACAATAATAAAAAAATATTAATGAACCACAGAGCTGCGGAACACAATAACTAAGACTGACAAAAATAAAACAAAAACGTACTTTAAACATAGTACATACACATAGTACTGCATATATGTGTGTTTTACCTGCTGGGCGACAATCTCAGCGATCTCCTCGTAGGTTTTTCCAGCAGCTGTCAGAGCGTCTGTCAACGTCGCCTCACCTACAAACACTTCACACTTAAAAATATTTACTTACACTAAAAATTACTGCATATTTACATGATATATTTCACTATATACAGAAGTTTCAGTGGATAAAGCTCACTAATGGTGAGTTCAGGGACAGGGAAAGTGCTCAGAAAGTACAGACCCTCCCTGAATGCACCATAAGAGCCTCTTAAATTCACTGAAAAGTTAAAAAACCTGAGAAGGACCCATCCTCCCTCCTTCCATCCTCCCTCCTTCCATCCTCCCTCCTTCCATCCTCCCTCCTTGCATCCTTACATGCTCACCTGGATATTTGCTGGTGATGAAAACAGCTGACAGGTTTCTGAAGGCTCGACCGATGTGCTCGTACTCTTTAGGAAGGGCTGGTTAACACACACATTATAAATACACAATCATTTTTCAGCACAGAAAAAGCTGTACGTACATATACACAGAGTAACTTTATGCATGTACTCACGTCCAGTGCAGCGTTTCCAGTGTGTGTGTCCGACGTTCAGCAGCTCTCTGACGCCATCATCCATCGACTTTGTAAACCGACTGTAGTGTTCACACTTCTGTTCACTGCACACAAACTCAGAGGTTAGCTAAAGTAGTCACAGGTAAAAAGAAGTGAAACAGAGACGGCGCTTCCTCAAAGAATAAAGGGAACAGTAATGGGCCAAGCATACAGCCCTGTGGCACTCCCTTCTTTAGGATCCTGAGGAGCTTCACGGTCCAACAGAGTTCTGGGTCTAATCTGAAATCTCCTCTGAGAATTGGCAAACCCAGAAAAATCTTAAAGGGAGGCACCCAGGTGTCAACTCAGCGTAATCCTTTTATCACAAATGTGCAAAAGCTGCTTGACCTTTCACGCAGGAAGTGACTAGCGGTAATGTGGTGATCGTCGAATGTCATTAAAATTGAGCCACTTCTTAACATGAGGTGAAATAATTGTGAGGGATGTGAAGTAGGATGGGAAGTGGCTGCTCCTTGGACTGAAGGATACCACTGAATGATGGTGATGATGATGAATAAATAACATCCGAGACTGGCAGAATGTTTGGGGCCCCATTTGATCAATGCCTGGCCACCAGACACCCACCTGCAAGCTCCTCTTCAAGGCTGGGTTCAACCTGCGTGTCCAGGCTTCTCTCTTTGTGGCAAGGTGCTGCCTTCTACCTAGGAGGTATCATCCAGCTTAATAAGGGTTTTTGATTTTAATTTGGCTGCTCTTCTCGAGCCAGTTTGCCTACCAAGGATTATTGCCCCAGAGAACACACCTCACCACTGGAGGTCTTGATTCTTTGGGTGGAGGATGAGCACTGAAAATTATATTGACCTAAAAAAATTTGACCTGCTACCCGACTTCACTGGACCTGACGCCTCATTAGTCCTGATACCTTACCTGACATTTGGCAGACATGAGTCAGACTGTCCCAGTGACCAATCAGAGGTAGCCTGACACACGAAACCCAGGGTATAAAGAGTTAAAGCCTTCAGTAAGAAAGAATGACTTACACCTGGACGGCATCGAGCTCTGCAGCTTCAGGTTCAACCAAACTGAACATCGCCGGACCCACAATCTCGTCTTTCTCTGCCTTTCTCTTCCCCGCCTTCCACTCCTGAAACATCAATACACAGTCTCAGCTAATCAGGAAGAAGCATCAGGGATCTTCACAGCTGACTGGCTCAAACATAACCTCCCTTAAACCATGCAAATATTTATAATCTCTGGACAAGAAGCAAACTGTTTGGTACCTAAAGCTTTGTGGTTTCTGTTTGTGGTCTTTCATTTGTTTATAAGTAAATAATACCTGGCAGACACAACAGGAAGTCCCAGGTCAGCTGAAAGATGTAAAGCAGTGGGTGGGGCTTCACCTACCTTCTCATCTCTGTGGGTGAGGAAGAGCTGAAAGACTTCGCTCTGAGAGACGACGGGGTGCCGACACATCCGAGCCATCCAGGCCTGCAAACGCTCCATCCTCATCCTGATGAAGTCATCATCAAACCTGCCTGAAAGCACAGGTAAGACAGGTATGAGACCCAGGTAAGGTCAAAGGTGTTTGCTGAGTCCAATAGGTTAGCTATAGCAATGGCTCACCCGCCACCTGTTTGTCAGGCAGAGAGGGGATGGGCAATATGGACCCAAACTTCTCCAGCAGACGCTCATACAGCCAATCAAAGTGCTTGTATCGATGATTGACAGGTTTGTTGGTCGTCTGGAGGAAGAGGGAGGAGTCAGAGACTGATTTTGGGTGATACTGGAACTAGTACTATACTACAGAGTACTACTGAACTCACATTGGGCGTGATCTGGTACTCAATGAAGCTCTTAAGTCCATACAGTTTGGACTCTTTCTTTGGATCTGCAATCACACAGTCCAAAGGAGACGTCGGGTACAGCCAGACTGGACCCACCTCTCCCATCTGATTGGATGAGGAACAGGAGCCAATCAGAGTGCAGCAATTAATAACAAATATCAATGACCCAGATAACAATGTCCTGACTCACATAGACAGGAATTCTCTCTCTGTTGTCAGCTGGTGGTCTGGCCAACAGGAAGACTTCTGGATTCGGACCTTTGGAGAACGGGAACCTGAGGGCAAAACGGCATTACTGACATCTACTGAAATCCACTGACATATACTGATTTCTAGTGACCTTTAGTAGGCTCTACTGGCTTCTACAGACATCTAATGACTTCTACTGACTCCCACTGACTCTTCCTGACATCTGTCAACTTCTGAGTTCTACGATCTTTTAACTTCAAACTGACGTCGGCTGGTTTCCACTACATGATTTTTCCTGACTTCAGCTCACTCACACCAACGTCTGCTTGGCTCTACTGACTTCTACCAGACTCTACTTTGAGTTCTACGATGAATCAGCTGTTATATTTACATACTTCAGAAACATATTTACTTATTGAGCGAGAGCTTAACACTGGGCCCATGGGCGCTTCGTCCTGAAGCTCCACCCTCCACTTCCACTTGATTGTTGTCGTGGTAACTGCTCACTGACTGGTCATCCCATTCGTCGTCCCACTCGCCATCGTCATCCTGGGCAGCTGATGGAGACACTTTTATATCTCCAACACCTCAACAGACCAATCAGCTTCTGATCCAGCTTTAGGTCCTCACAGGTGTTTGAGCACATATTTCCCCAGGTGTCAGGTTAAACATGCAGAACTAAACTATATTAAAAATACTGCTGTTTACATGAGCTGAAAATAAGTGCGTTACCTTGCTGTGTGGGCTGATATCCTCGATCGTCCCATCCCTGTGTGTTACCGACAAAAGCCCCGCCTCCTGCCCGGGAGTCTCCGCCTCCTCCAACACCACTGTTACCGGTCTGAGACATGATAAAACACCTGACATTTATATACAGCACATAAAACAATCACATCAAAATAACACATAAAGCACACAATTTTCAGACAGTTTTGTCACAATGAAGGTTTAAGCACTAGAGGCTGTGTAGGTGTTCCTCACTGTCCCAGATCTCATTTCTCCTCAGGGGATGTTCCACATACTGATATGTGGAAGTGTTTGTGGATGGGCAGTTATTAGAGTGACTCAAGCTTCTGTTGAGGTTTGTGATAGTCTCTAAAGCACTGCTGAAATGTGCTTTGGGGTTTGTGTATGCAGCAGTAAAAAAACACCCTGTGGGCAGACAGAAACAACAGCAGCTCAAAGGTGGAGAGGAGCTGTGCCTCTGCCTGCTATCATGAAGGGAAATGAAGTCACTGCACTCACCTGTAAATAGCCCTCAGGTACGAGTCCGATTTGTCCGCTGGAGTTCTGGGCCTGGATCCAACCTCCACCCACAGCCTGAAGGACAGGCACACTTGAGGACTGAGGCATGTTGGCGGTATAATGTGTGCAGTGTAAATACCTGCATTTACCTGGTCGATGACAGTGATGGTCTCCCCTCTCTGACCGACAGCTCGTTGTTTCCTGGCTCAGCTGTGAAGTCGTACAGAACCAGAGCCTGGAGCACAACCAGCGCACACAAACAAAAGAGACAAAGAGTGACGTTTAGGAGAATCAGAGGAGCTCTTCACTGTGTCCAAAGCTCAAACTAACACAGCTGTAGGATCAGGCTCAGGCTCAGAGGAAACATCTGGATCTCAGTGAAGATACAAACTCCTGAACCTGACTTCCTGTTGGACCACCACCTTTACCACGTTTTTGGACTTTTTATTGCAGACAAACTCAAGCAGCAACATTTCTGCACATGTGCAGCAATAAATCACCTGTCTTACATATTCATTCTATTTCTCTCATTTATTTACTTCTCTTTCTGCTAATTTCTGAGAACTTTATATGAACTCAGAGAAGGTTCTAACATTAAAAATATCAAATATCTCAGTGTGAAACCTTTGGTCATATTTCATCTTTTATTGGTATTTTATTAATATTAAAGCTGTTTTGCAACAGCATGCGTTACTTGCTTTAAACCTCTAATATGTGTATTATTATTATTTTAATTACTATTCAGACTTACTGACAGTTTTTACATGTTATGACAAAAACACTTTCATTAATATTTTAATTCTTGATTTCCATTAATATTGTCATGATTTTTTGTACAGAAATGAAACCAGCTGAAGTTCACTGAGGGTACCAGACTAACAGCTGATACAGTTTTACACAGTATCAAAGGAGATCTACATTTTCATAAGTCTGTAATATGAAGAAAAAGAGGAGAGGAAGAGGAGGAGAGGAAGGGAAAAGGAAAGGCAGAGGAAGAGGAGAGGAAAGGTAATGGAGTAGGAGAGGAAGGGAAGTGGAGAGGAAGTGGTAAGGAAGTGGAGAGGAAGAGGAAGTGCTCAGGGACATTTGAAAGAGTGGGACCTTAAATCTCACTCAGTGATCTGAGAGTTCTGAATCAGATGTGACGTGTTGTTGAAGTGAAACGTGCAGCTCACACTGAGGCGCACTAACTTTGTGTTATTCGAAGGCTGCATGAAAATAGGAGGCAGTGTAGTGCAGGTTGTTTTGCTCCCGGCTGCAGAGTGTTATATGACTGAATTAAGCTGGCTGCAGGATGGTAATCAGCCAACAGCTCAGGTAACATCTGAAGCCCTGAAGAAGTCATTCCCACTTTCTTTGTTTTTCTGCATATTTGATTCAGATCAGAGGGTTCCTCTGTGACAGTCCATATGGATTCAGATTGAACAACATCACTGGCATTAAATCACTGAGATTACAGAGGCTTTCAATCAGAAACAGTATGGGAAAACAATTAGTGAATTTGGGAGAATATTCCTCATCATGCTGGGATGTGCATGTGGCATCTCACAGGGTTCAGTACTGGGCCCAAAACCCATCTAAATCACATACATAACAGAACATTTCAGAAGTGAGCAATAAAAAAACATCATCCTGCACCACAAATCCGCCCACATCCACTTTCACTGTATTTGATTTACTGCGCAGAGGTTTGGGCCATTACTTCTAATGTTCTCCATCATCATAATCCATATCACAGAATACAAATTCTCAGAATTAGAAAGACTAAAATTTACTTTACAAATTCTGAATAAAACCATAAACAACCTGATACCTGACAAACTGTGCAAGTGAAGCAGCAGGACTCCAAAGAAGTATGGTTTTCATCAGGTACAGGCAGGAGGGTGATCTTACCACTATTTACACACTCTGTGTGTGTGTGTGTGTGTGTGTGTGTGTGTGTGTGTGTGTGTGTGTGTGTGTGTGTGTGATACATGTATATCTGTAAATATGAACATCACTCTACGTGTTAACACGGTTACGAACCCATATAGGGAAGGACTGATGATGGAACAGGACATAAACAGGAAGTAACAGTGATGGTAATGAGAAGGTGGAATTGAAAAAGCTTCTTCCTCTTCGAATATGTTAGTTCTGATTATTATTATCCTTTGTGTTTTTCCTGTTGTTGTATAAATGAGGTCAAAATAAAGTGTCATTAGTTACAATGACCCAACAGAGTAAACACACACTGCAGTGTGAGTCCTACTTCAGTCTGTCAGAGCGACTTGTGCCACTGGTTTCTACATCCAGCAGGTCTGCGGAGATCAGGTCCGAGTGTGGCTGAGCTCAGCTTTAATCCATCATTTAATGACCAACACAAATACCACTTTTACCTCATCACATCACACAAAAACATCATTTCTGCCTTCAGCAGGCTTCACTCCACAAACAACTCCTGTGAGAAACCTGTTTCTCACTCTGTTTTAATCTCACAAGGTCAGAGGTCACTGTGGTTCCCTCTTCTAATGCTCTCCAATAAAGCATCATAGTACCTGTGAGCCTTGTGGTCATACCTGCTGTCGTCATGGTTTCGATCCACAGAAACATACTTTCCTGTTTACATATCCGGATCCTTTTATGGATCAATATCACTGATTGACCAGTGATCACTGAAGCAGTCCGGTTTCCTGCAGGTATACGCTCATATTTCTGCAGCTTTCTGAGGCGCTTTCATAACTTTTTTCATATGTTCTGTAAATACTCGCTGTTATTCCTGCGCATGCGCAGCAGGAAGCTGTGTTTTCCTGTTTTTCCAGCTGGATCGTCGCAGTTTTCCCTGCAGCAGTTTACGGCTCTCTTTGCGGGCTTCTCTGCGGCTCTCTGCGCCTTTTCCTCCCACCTCCGCCCCCCCGACGGCCCGCGCGCAGTTTGCGGCACCTGTCTCAGGTGCGCTCCTCGTTTTTAACCCCTTCGCGTTCCCCCCGCGGACTTCCTGCAGTCCGCACCGGCTCGGTTCAGCCCGCTGATCCGAGTCAGCTGCGGGGTCAAAGGGCACCGCCGGAAGGTACGTGCACAGGTGAGCGTCTTACCTGAACAGCCATGGTGACGTCACGGCAGCAGGTTCGATCCCGGTTCTGATCAAAGTTTCATGCTGTCGGCTCGCGGACCAACCTGAGCCCCGCTGCGTCAAGGTAGACGGCGCGTGGACGGCACTTCCGTTCTGGGGTTTCACAATAAAAGCACTGCAGGGACTTTAGCGCAAACAAAAGGAAAAAACAGCAGCGGAAGTGAGCTGTAAGCCAACTGTGAACAAAAACAAGTCGAGCTAATATTAAAAGATCAATCAGCCCATTTAATAAGTTATAAAGCCTCACTTATTTTTATGTATTATTATTATTATTATTATGAAAGTCCGCTTCCGGTATTTGATTTTGTTGCTCTGAAACCTTGCCAACCAATGACGTCATACACCCGGAAACGCGACCTCACTGGGCGTCTCCTGAAAACTCTACTGTTGTACACTGTAAAACTCCAGCTGTTAAAAAATACTGCAAAATACACATTAAAAATACTACAGTACTGCGCTGTAAAATCCATCAAAAATCCTATAAAAGCATATTAAAATACTACAATTCCTGTTTGACAAACTATAATACTGTACCTTAAAATAAATGTGTTAAAAATGTTTCTGTTTCCTGTTTTATTTTGGCTCTCAGCCCTCCACTTTCTGCCCAGCCTGTGTGCCCCGCCCTCATGTGAGCCACCTGTGCTCACCTGTCCTTCCCTCTGTGGCATCAGATCATCTGTTTTTCTAGTCAAATGTTACAGTGTTTAGTGATTTGTGGCTTTCCTCCTCCTGTTTTCGACTCACACCTGTTCGTTTACCTCTCAGCTCACCTGTCGGCTTTATTTACCTGGGTCACAGGTGCTCTGACCCTTTGTCAATAAGGTCTGACCTCTCTTAAACTCCTGGAATCCGCTGATAATGGTTCTCCAGTGCAGTCAGAAGAACTCAGAGCTGAAGGTGCTGAGGGCTGTGGTGATGATGGTAGTTTTCAGGGTCAGCCCCGGGTCAGCAGGGGTCTTTCTCCACCTGCAATGGAAGCCTCACATCAACTCCATCCACAAAAGGCCCAGCAGAAGCTGCTGATCCTCTTCCACACTGCAGGGTTCGAATCTGTCTTGTGCTTTGGAGCAGGAGAGGAAAACCCTGCAGCAAACAAGGACAGCAGAAAAAAAATCACACCGCCTCCTGCGGTTTGTCACTCCACAGTTCCTGCATCCTGCTTCAAATCCACATCACTGTTTGACACAGAGCCCATCGCTGTGGTTCATTCACGCACACTCTGGTATCTGTATGGACCTCCATCTGTGCATCACTGAGACTGTCCTTTAATTTTCTTTACTGGAGCTCCACAGACACCAGCAGAAGCACAAAGTTCTTGATGATTGGAGATGGAAACACAGGCTTGTTCTCTTCTTTGAAAACATTTTATGTTCTACCAAAGTCTGTTTGATGAAGAAGCAACAGAAGAATCCAGGCTGACACAGACACTTCAGCGTGTTTATGATTCATCCACTTCCTGAAATCAGCTTGGCTTTATTTCACGTTATGGATCATTCATGGATCCTTGTTGATTGCTGTAGATATAATAACAAAATGAGTGTACAGAGGAGTGTACACAGCAGACTTTAATCATGTTTTTCACAAAAGGCTGACACAAAATATGTCTGGTGGTTTAATAAGATTGTGTATCTTCTAAAATATCTTTCATCATCTATGTCCCCCTGTCCCTTGTATCCTTCTCCTTCACCAAATCCACGAATGTACTCTGAGGTCTTCCTCTTGTTCCTCCAACCTACCAGTTCATGTATCCACACTCCACGCTCAGCACACGTCCAAACCATCTCAGCTCTGCCTCTCTAACTTCTGCCTCTAAACCTGGTTGCTCCCATTGAAAGATCATGACCTCTTCACCTCTGGCCTCAGTCTCTTAGGGTTGTGCCAACTGATCTATGGGATGCAGGGTCCCTGTCTCCCTAAACTGATGTGTGGGTTAGCCTTTCTCCACTCTGATGAACTTCACATGAAATTTATATGAAAAAAATCTCTCAGTAAACATGTCAAAGTGGTGACTTTACAGACAGTGAAGAAGGTTTTAATGCATGAAAGAAGATTTGCTGAGAAAAATAAAGACAGAGTTCAAAGTTCAGAGCCCTCCCTGCTGCTGCTGTGCTCATCAGGCACTGTTACAACAAAACACTGACACCGAGAAACTGTTTGTTAGGCAGTTATGTGTTAGACATCCTCATTCCAAAAGCAACAAAACTTTAAACCTCTTACACCAGGATGATGCTGTTTGCTCCTCATCACAGCTATTGGTCACCCTGTATCTACTATGTTACCACGCAGGGGTGCAAACTTACTGTCCTCAGGTCCCTGTGGTCTATGGATCGAAAGTAACAATAATATAAAAAATATATAAATACAGACACGCACATATACACCCACCAATACCTATACACATACACATAACTGAATAATATAAACAATATGCACCAACAGTTGCAACAGAGTGTTGTTACAAAGAGTTAGCTCAAATCTGTAAATTCTGTGAAATTATTACATTGAAAACAATATTCTTAATCTAACTGATCCTCATAAAGTGTTATGGACAGCACTGTTTCTATCAGACTCAGGTCAGCTCACTGCTTTTCTTCTTTTTGAAGGACTCAAGCATTGATGGGTATATTTTTTATGGATATATTTTTTAAGTGTGTCTATTTTACAGAATAAATGTGGAAATATTTCAGATTGAACTACATCTGCCAAATATCTGCATTCAGAATGATGTGAAAGGTGTGGACATCAACACAATATAGATAACACCAGACACCTACTTCAGTGTGTTGGACCATAAAACCTGAGGCATCAGAAGCAGAATGCTCATGACTATAGAATGAATCACACATAACTACAAATCTAAAAATCTGAGCAAAAATGTCTCAGTTCAGATGTTTTAGCTGATTATTAACGTATACATGACGCTGAGACATTATTTTAGTCTGTGAGATATTCTTGTTGTGACTTTGAATCAAACCTTGGAGTAA
Source organism: Pterophyllum scalare (assembly GCA_024447675.2). Taxonomy (NCBI): domain Eukaryota; kingdom Metazoa; phylum Chordata; class Actinopteri; order Cichliformes; family Cichlidae; genus Pterophyllum; species Pterophyllum scalare. The sequence goes on along the minus strand of JAMQGT020008679.1, from coordinate 48,559 downwards.
CCTGTGTGGAACTTATAAAGTGGTCAGAAAAGGCTGAGAGTCTGCAGCTCTGTTTTCACCAAACTGACAGCTTTTATCACACTCAGTGAAACAGCTCTGCTACTAAATCAGGAACTAGTATTACACCTTTAATTTCCAAATCTGTTTTAAACAGTCAGACTCATAAAATAGGTGAATATGTGAGTAAAGAGCTGATTGAGTAACTGCGTATTCTGCACTCTGTGTGAGGTATCGGTGAAACACACATAATAAAGTACAGTCTTCTAGCTAGCGGTTGATCACCAGGCGCTGCGCCGGGCTGAGGATTTCACCGACTCACTTCCGGAGCTCTGCTGTCGCTGCATTTAGCAAACAGGAGCCCGCCCCGTGGACTCCGCCCCGGCTAGATTGCTGCTTTTATCGCTGCTTGCGCCTGTATTATTTCACTGCAATTTACGATCTACCACAGAGCACGGACAGTTCACAATGTGCACGTTTGATCTTCCTACGGTCGTGCACACGCTTGATTGTGCAGCTACAGAAATCGAAATGACAACCTGCATGAACACGAAGAGAAGTAAGAGGTATTTTATATTCTATTTCATGTAATTTGTTTTTATTCATCCTTTCATTTTTCTCTGTACTGAGCTGCTGTAATGCGCAAATTTTCCCGTCGTGGGATCATTAAAGCTTTATCTTATCTCTTATCTTAAAAACAAAGATCAAATGAAAATTTCAGGCATGATTTAACACGCTTGCATCATCGTTGACAAGTTTTTCCACGCCTCCATTGTTCTGTGCTGTGAGTGTGCGTGTGTGGTAACGCACGCACGTTCTGCTGGCTGTGCAGAATGTCAGCTGTTATTTTTTCTTTAAGTCAGCTGTATCCACCACAACGATCACTATAACCACAAGTTGCTAGCGGGGGCTGTCATAGCACTAGCGAGTGTTTGGTTAAGCTCATGCAGCCCCCAGTTTTTCATCAAAAACAGTGCAGTCTGCCTGCACACGTGCAGCAAGCGCCAAGAGGCGGAGCCATTAGTGAGAGGGTGAGCTCAGATGGAGCGAAAAGAGATGTTTTTCTAGCAGCGCTTGCTCCTGTAATGACCTTAAAACCTTTACTGGGAAACAGCTGGAGGTCCTTCATCCACCCCCTGATCAGCAACATGAAGAACAGAGAACTTTGTAGTTGCTCCATCCACCCTGTTTGTTTCACACAGAGAAACATCTGTAGTACGGAAGTTAAAATATGCAGATGAACTGTTAAAGTGAAAAACTATTTCTTATACAGTTACTTGATTAATTGATGGAGTAATCAATAGAATGCTTGATTACTAAAATAATCGATAGTTGCAGCCCTACTTGTATTCAGAAAGCCATAGTCAAACATTGTTTTTGACACCAGTGGAGCTGTGAAAGGCCTTCAAGAAAATACTAAAGTTCCCAGCAAGATGATGTCACTTCCTGTTTTTGCATTAAAATCATGATAATTTATGCTCACAACATGGTGGCTGATATTCTAACATGTAACAAGTAAATACTTTTAGCATCTGATTGATAAAACACCTGGATTATGTTTTTATTGTGTATGCTTTTTATGTGATTTCTACAAACCCATTAGTGAAAGTAAACGGCACTCTTGAAGATATTAAATGCTTGATATATAAGCGTAAGTAGTACAGGGGGCACTTTTTAGGGCCCCCCCACCCCACTTCCTCTTTTTCATATGGTCACGCCCCCCTCAAAACTAAACTAGTACCCCCCATCCCACTCACCCACACCCCTCCCACTGACAGCTACCCCCGGCTGTTCTATCATCTCTATTATGCAATATCTAACCACTGAGGGAGAGATTTGGGGGCTCGGTGGTGTGCATGCCATGTCTACTAAAAACTGGAGACTGTTTCGTAGTGTAGTATGCCCAGACCTGGATCAGACTGGTTTTCCTGATGTGTTATATGTGGCTCAGTGGATCAGTCCGACAGGTAGTGAGCTGTATAGGGTGGAGGCGGACCGCTACAATCGCAACAGCGATGATTTTGTTTTTGTGAGCATCTGTGATGACAGGACTGATGTAATAGCATCCAGGGGGGTTGAAAACTGGATGTTAAATCCATACCCACTCACAGTGATTGAACGCACATCGTGGTTTAAGGACTTATTTTTTATTCAGTGGGCAGACTGGAAACCTATGCAGCGCCTGTTTAAAGAGATCGACGGCGTTATCAAGAGGGATAGAGTCAACAACGCTTACGAGAATATTAGAAAGCGTCTTGTTTTTGACGATATCTCGTGTGCTGAGAAGACTTCTAGGCCTTCTCCCCTGTGTAGGCCGAAAATCATCAGACAGTCAGACTACTAGAGAATAAAATATGGTATGTGCGTATGTATGTGACACTTAAAAAGTTTTGAATATGTATATCAAAATAATAATGCCATTTTTTCTATTGCAGCCTTCACTAAAACCGAGCCGGAGATCTATGCCTCATCCCCATCACCACCTCCACCATCTCCCTCTCCATCTCCCCCTCCATCTCTACAAGAGATAGATGACGGGAGTCTGACGGGGCGTGGGGTGACGGCGGTCAAACTCGCTGCACTTCGCATTCTGGCCGTAGCTGTGATCAAGTACAACGAAGAGATATGCTACGGATGTCAAGTCCAACACCCCAGCCAGATTCAACACACCTGCTTGTATCATATGCCTGATTTCTTCTATGCCACCCACTACGACGAGGTGATGAAAAGATTCTGGTCGGGACGACTCATTCCGGCCATCCGTCTGTTCTTATGCTCTACCAGTGTCATGGACGCCGGCAAGGATTTCACAGGACTTGTGGAAGCTATGGTGTCTGGATTGAAGCCGGCATTAAACATCATAGACACAATAGACAGCTTGTTTCATGATTTGAGAGTACAGTATTTTTGCGATGATCTGGATGCTGAGGTTTTCATGATGGAAAACTATTGGTTAGGAAGGCATAGGCTGTGTGTGTAATGCATTTCTCTGTATTTTGCTTTTTATGCTGATGAAATAAAAACCCTGTTAACCTCCACAGTCTGTTCATTTTGTGTGTGTGCCTAGACATGGAAAACACATTGCGTAAAATATACCACAACCCATCACACCCTGGTGGGTTGTCAAGTGTGACCAAACTCCACACATCCGCCAAACAGTCGTCAGATATTAAACCAACGTTACACATTGTGAAACAATATTTAAAGTCAGATGATACGTATACCCTCCATAAACCTGTTCGGATAAACTTTAAAAGAAACAGGGTTTTGGTGACCGGTATCAACAAACAATTCCAGGCTGATTTGGTGGATATGCAGGAATATGCATCAGACAATGATAATGTAAAGTATTTGTTAACATGCATCGACGTATTCTCTAAGTACGCATGGGTCAGATGCCTTAAATCAAAGTCCGGACGGGGTGTAGCAGCGGCTTTTGAGGACATTCTGAGTGATGGTCGTGTGCCAGTTAAACTGCAAACAGACAGAGGAACCGAATTTTATAACACACATTTTCAAAGAGTGTTAGCCCGCCATGACATCACGCATTTCTCTACATTTAGTGAAATCAAAGCATCAGTCATTGAACGCTTTAACAGAACTCTGAAGACTCGTATGTGGAAATATTTGACAACCGTCAACTCGCGAAGATATGTAAACGTCATACAGGATTTTGTAGAAGCTTACAACAAGTCACACCACAGATCTATCAAAATGGCTCCCTATCAGGTAAACGCAGACAATGAGAAAATAGTGTTTAAAACGCTGTACAAACTGAAGCCGAGCGAGACTTCAACTTTTAAATTTAAGGAGGGAGACACTGTGAGAATATCAAAACTACGAGGTAAATTTAGAAAAGGGTATGAACAGTCTTACACCAATGAAGTTTTCCTCATCGGCAAAGCACACGCTGTAAGCTGCTTCATCCAATTAGTCTCTCCACGTCGGAATTCTGTCACAGGACTGAGCTCTGAGCCGAATCAGGACTGCAGGACATTCAGTTCATCTGAGAAAATACTGAACCGATGCCGTGAGTATAGAAAGTAAATAAAAAGAGAACAAAAGAAGAAGTCTTGAATTTTGACTGTGAATGGATTGAAATATAAAAAAACTATTTTTTTAAATGGTGAGCTGTTCATTGGACTCGGCAGTGTGATTTTTTTTTCTCCTTTTTGGAAGAATAATACAAGGACAGTTAAAAAGTATTTCTAACTGCAGATTTTTGGTTCTCACTGGTCTGATGGTTCCTATTTGAAAGCTGTTTTAAGATTGTTTGACTCAAAAACTTTCTACTTATAAGTTTGATTACAGCTAAACATTACTTTTGGTTCAAGGTGTTAAATTTTTCTGCTTTGACTTAAAAAAAAATAAAGGAAGAAGAGAAATAATTGCCCAAGATTCAAGAAAAAAGCAAAAATATATCTTTGTACTGAGGAAGATGACAAAAAAGTAACGCACAGTCACCTGGATAAATAACTGTAATCTGATTACTGGACTGCAAATAGTAACGTGTTAGATTACTCGTTGCCGAGAAAAGTAGTCAGATTAGAGTGACTGACAATGCACTGCATCTCAACAATGTTATGGTTTAATTTTAAATAATTTTAAAGTTAACCTTCAAAGTCCAGAAGCTATGCTGGTGCATATTATTTTATCTCAAACCTGCCCCTGAACGAACAGCACGGTCGGCTCTGAAATTCATCATCAAATCATGCAGACGATCATTCCTCGAGACCGGCAACCTCTCTGTCCTCTGATCATCAGAACTCTGTTCCTGACATTGTTCATGTTTACCTGGATTACTTACTTTCAGCCTCGGACGTGGGCTCGAACCATTTCTTAAGCCCAATCATCTGGTCCCCATGCCTGGGGCCACTTATGACGGCTGCTGTTTTCTCTTATTTCTCTGACATGCATGAGAAGCCATGATGGCAGCAGATAATATGAATAGTCACATGGCTGTCATGAACCAATCAAATGGCTCAAATTGAAAGAATATAAATACTGCCACGTGCATCCACATGGTGCTGGAAATGGAGACGGTGCAATTTTTTTTTTTTAGGAAAATTAAAAAGTACATGGTGCAGAGTGGTGGAGTAGGTGGAAAATGCGCCTGGTGCCGGCATAATTTGAAAGTCCTGCATTTGGACTGGTAATACAGGAATGTGAGTGTTTTATTGTTTTATTTGTGTCTTATATTTTGCATTTAAAAGTTTGGGTTAATATATTGAGTTCCAGTTCAGTAAATGTTCAGTTCTGAAGTTAAAGCGTCATCTGACTCAGTGTTATTTTAAACAGTGTGTGATTCAAGTTTCTTAATAAATCTGCTATCACATCATTGTAACCAGAGTAAACCTTCGTGGTATCCACTTTGCATCGAACCCAACACCCCATCTAGTTTGGTCAGCGCTGGGGTTCCAGCCTGTAAATACCATATAAAGCGGTGGGGTTCTACACATGGAAAAACAATGTAGTGTTCACAGCTATTCAAATAGCTAAGAAAGAGAAGTCTGCTGTACTGCTCATCACAGAAGCTTAGACAGAATAGGAGAAGATCCCGATAGAGAGAAATCTGTGAAATTTGCAGGCAGGTCTCTGCAACTTCCAGACAAAGAATTATGTTTGAAACACCTTACAGCTGTATGCACTACATTTTAAAACCTACTTCAATTAAAAATCACACTAGTGATAGATATTTTATTTTCATTAAATTATATCTGTTATTAGGACGTGTGAGGACATTCACCGCCAAACACCTGCAAAGTCGCCACTTGTAGAGGGTTACACACGCACACAGGCATGAACGTGCACACCCACCATGAGGGTTGACGGGGTGGGGGCAGAAAAAGCCACCATCCATATACTACTCATGAAGCAACATTTCAACATCCAACCTTCCAGTTAGTTTCACTTAGTTCAGGTTTTATTGTTTGAAATGTCCTGTTTTCACTGGAAGGGGAGGAGCTCGGTGCAGGAGGCGGAGCATCTGATGAAAGGTGAGCTTTACTGGCCCACAGGTAAGATCATCAGTCCAAACAGTCAGCAGCAAACAGAGCTGCAGACATTGTTTCTGCTCAGAGGGCTGAACAGGTGAAGGTAGATGCACACAGGTGAGGATGATTACTGAGGAGAAAGTGGAACTAGAACGAGAAACATCAGAAAACCAACTTTCAAAGTAAAACAGGAAGTGACGGATTGACTAAACAGAGAAACAAGGTGAGACAAACAGGAACCTCCGCCCTGCTCCGTCATCATTTCCTTGGCTGCATAATGAAGCTGGAATCCTAAAAACTGACACTTTAAAAGCAGCTGAAGACAAAAACCTGTGTAACAATGCCAATTCTTTAATAGTGTTTACAGGTTATAGTTGTCTCTACCTGTTGTCTTCATGTTCATTTGTATAGAATTTCACAAAAATTATTTAACTTACCTGACGTGTTTGTATAACTCCGGTTGGTGTGCGGAACCTTTCTTTTGTTATTGTTTTCTGTACCCCTACGTTTGGTTTTTGGGGACAACTCCTTTATAAGGAGTGTTTGCGCGCGCACCCTCCCCCTTTTCCTGTGGCATTCGGCGGGAGCGGTGAGTGAAAGTTTGGAAAGTCAGTGATAGAATCGACTGCAGTGGATAGTAATGTCTGTGTATTTTGTCGTATAGGGGCTTAAAGCGATCATCACTGATGGACTATGTTTTATTACTGTCTTGTCAGGTATGTTTTGTATAATCAATTTTGTATTCAATATATTACTGCCCCTTTTCTGTGGCATTGGCGGAGCGGGCTTAAAGCGATCATCACTAACTGGACTGATGTTTTATTACTGTCTTGTCAGTCAGCAAATAAACGGAGGTTGTCTCTTAAACACGTCGGTGGTCCGATCTTCATTACCCAACACAACGCAGAGAACACAAGAAGAAGCCACCGGTTACACTTGCATCAGTCATCAGGTTACTGATGAGCCTGTAATGCTACTCAGACCCACAGACATATGGCTGAAATCACACACTAACAGAGTTATTGCAGCTGAGCATTGTACTGAGTGTTGTCAGGGTTACAAGTGTGCATTTAATCTCACATCATGGACAGAAGCTGCTTCCTAATCTGCTTCTGCTTTTGATGCTTCTGCTCCTCCTTCCACAGGGCAGCAGGCTGAGCAGGTGGAGGGAGGGATGGAGGTGATCCTTTCTACAGAGACATGGAGAGTCAAATCCAGAGAGGGTAGAGGGTGTCAGCTGACCTTTCAGTCAGAGGGATGCTGGGTAGTCTGGGTCTAAAAGGCCGTCTCCTTAGCCTGGATAGCAGGCTCGCCCAGCATCCGCGTGTCATCTTCCTGCACCGCTTACACTGACAATGATCCAGCGAGCTCCAGTGGTCTCACTGTGACTGCTGGGATGTTAGAATTCCACTGGAAGTCACTCACTGTGGATATCTGACATCCTCGTCCAGTATTCTCGAATTCAGAGTGACTCTAAATACATTTTGTCCTTGACATTAATAACACAAACTACTTAAGTAAGCATACAGTAACTGTAACCGTAACTGACAGCCTGACGGAGGCCTTAATATCACACAGTTAGAAAGCTGGAGACTGCAGATTTGGTAATCAGTCGCCATGTTCACGTCTCCATCCTCACATTAATGACTGATTATTAAAGCGCTCATGTTAACGATGAGCTAACACACTCCTTGAACTTCATGTTTGGAAAAAGCTCAAGTTTTGCAGGTGAACTGGCTCCGCTCTGAGCTCTGACAGGGACTTTATAAACGAGGAAATGCCAGTTCAGGTGCAGCAGGAGGGGAGGAGTCCTCTTTCTGGAACAGAAAACCTGGAATTTCCCTCAAATTAGGCTTAACAGGCTCAGAGTTTTGGCTAAACCTGTTTCCTGGAATCGATTCAATCAGGCAGATCTCAGGTGAGTCTCAGGTGTGTTTGTAAAAGCCATCAGGTGTGAAATCCTCTGTTTTCATTCCTAATGCTGTAAACCTTTTTCTAACTGTCCTCTGATGATGAATAAAACTGGATTCAGTCCACGTATTAAACATGATAATTAAAACTGTCTTTCTAACCTTCAACATCAAACCTGAGTCAGTGCAGGTCCACCTTCCAGCCCCCAGGGGGCGCTGCTGCCCAGCTCTTCACCATCATCATCATCAGGCTACAGCTTCTGCAGGTCAGCTCAGAACAAACAAACCTTTAAATTCTCAGTTTGATCCTGAATGAGACAGAAGTTTATTTTCAGGGACATCACAGAAACACAGAGACTCCAAACTGATCTGGAAGCAGCAGAAAGCTTTTAATGGCATTTATTTATCACACAATCACTTTTACAGACTGGTAAATCTTTTATTTTGGAAGACATTGAAGGATGAGTGCTTTGAACCCTTTATTTATGTACACAGAGATCAGTGGGAGCAGGTTTCAGAGTTAAGCCTGAAGGTTTCCTGTCATCCTTTGTGCTTCTGCTCTGAGTGAACTTCAGAAATGTCCTCGGACACTAATCAGCTTTTATCAGGCTTTAAATCAGAGTTTAGTTCAATTTAAGAAGCTGCTTCAAGGAAGCCCTTCAGGGAGGACTCAGGCTTCTTCTCAGAGTTTAACCTCAGTTCAGACACAAAGTTCAAAGTTCACTTCCTCTTTATGCATGAATGAACCTGCAAAAAGTCGCTCAGAAACCAGAGAAAACCCTTTCAGAACCTGCCTGAGAATTGGCCCAGTTTTAAGTTTCCATGTGCAATACAGTGATCATTATCTGAACATCCATCAGAAGCTGCTTTTATTTTGAAAGTCTGAGTCAGTGTGACCAGAAACACAATAAAAACTGGGCTGAAGCTGAAGCTAATGGCTTCAAAGTGTAATGCAGACTCTCATGCAGGTGGGAAACTCACATTACAATGAATGTGTTCATATTTTGGAGCGTTTATGATACATGGGCCTCGTAGCATTTCTGAGCAGTTACAATAACTGTAATCCTTCTGCAGAATCAGCTGTTTTTCAGGCTTCATGATGTGATGCATCTTTGGATGAAATGTGACTGAGCAGGAAAACCTTTCAATGATCAATCAGACTAAATATTCATCTTTCAGCAGCTGAAACCTTCAAACGGGATCAGTTCTGGAGTGCCTGCTGAGTCTTTAATGCTGAAACTGATCGATTAAGTATCAATAATGTAACAGAGTGAGGAGGATCAGGTGACTGACCAGTGAGCATCAGTACTGTAATTGATGACTCAATTAGAGAAGCTGCTGTTGTTAAAGAGGACTCAGGAGGGCGCTGCAGAGCCGGATCAGTTCACCCTTCAGTGGATGCACCACCACATGACCGCCACAGAGGCCAGCAGTCCAATCACAGAGCTCGTCGCAGAGGAGGGGGCGGAGTTACACAGGTCGGAGTTGCAGCACTTGAAGGTAAAACTGGACACCTGGAAGTGATTGATGATTGATATCATAAATCAGTGATTAGAGTCCGATATAACAAACTACACAAAGCACCAGACATCCATGATCAATACACTGATTCCTGTATGTTTGTGTTGTGATTGGACTGGAGTTTGTGCAGCAGGAACCTTTTAGAACTGGAGAACTGGGATCTCTGTGAAGGTGCAGCAGCAGGTTCCCTCCAAACAGACTTTATTTCAGGGTAAAACTCTGACTGTGGCCTTAAACAAACATGCTGTACAAAGTAAAGATCTGCTGGGAAGTCCAGGTCTGAATGCTGCTCTGCATAAACCATTTTATGTCTTTGATCATGTATTTTAGTTATGCAAGTCTGTGAAGGTGTTGTATTTGTTGCTGTGTATCTTGGCGAGGACTCTCTTGAAAAACAGGTTCTTAATCTCAGAGGGACTTTTCTGGTCAAATGTAGGTTAAATAAAATAAAATAAAAAATGAAAGGATATCTACTGGATTCTAACATGGTTGGCACAAAGATGGGCGAAGCTTCAGGGTCTAAAACAGGGGTGTCAAACTCCAGGCCCCAAGAGCCGGTGTCCTGCAGGTTTTAGATGTGTCTCTGCTTCAACACACCTGAGTCAAATATAGAAGTCATTAGCAGGACTCTGGAGAACTTGACTGCATACTGAGGAAGTAATTCAGCCATTTGATTCACATGTTTTCGATCAGGGACACATCTAAAACCTGCAGGACACCGGCCTCTCAGGGCCTGGAGTTTGACACCCATTGTCTAAAATCTGAAGCCTTAACCTGCAGGGGCTGTCTCCACTGGTTTAAAATGAAGTCTGATTATACAGAGGTCTCCGAGAAACTGAGAAAGGCTCAGGAGACACTTCCCTGATCAGTTCTCTGTCTCAGTCGCTGGTTTCAGGTCTGACTGAACGGGTGTTTGTGGTTTGGATGTTTGTGGTTTCTGTTGGTTCGATGTTCCTGTTTTATACTCAGAATAAAGTCTGAAACCTAAAGATTCCCAGCCAGCCACCCCGGGCTGCATGGCATCAGCTTATGTCCAATATTCCAGCAAACTGAAGAACTGAGTGGATCTGAACAAGTTTGCAATTAAATATTCATCAAGTAAAATTTTCATGTATTATTTTTTTTTTAATTTCCAGTTGTGGACCTAAAAAATTTAGACCTTCATAGATTCTCTAAAGGGGCGTCCACACAGGAAGTGACTGTCAGCGACATGGCAACCTTTGACCTTTGAAAGTCACTGACTAAAATCCAGAGGATGTGAGCAACACAAGCTAATGCTAGCTTAGAAATGGAGTCCACCAATCACCAAGCAAACAGCTCCAGGCACAGCACAGGCTCTGGGACTGTGGAGACCCTTACCTGTTTACCAAACCTGAACAGGGTGGCCTCCTAGTAGCTGGTCATGAGCTTGTTAAGTGTAAATAATTTCCCAGCAAGCCTGATTGGTGTCAAATATATGAAATGCAGGGTGTCCAAATATGGCACTGAGAACTCGACATCTTCAGAGGTTGGTGTGCAACCTTCAGCTGTGTCACTCTTAATAATGATTGTGAGCAGCTGTGGAGGTCAGCTGGAGTCAGGGAAGACTGAAGGACAGATGTAGACTGCAGATATGCTGATATCCTGGCTGGCTGCTCAACCAAAAAGAGGACTTTGCAACAGAACTGCAGATACATGCTGTTACTCTTGACTTGATGAGGAATCTGAAAGAACTGACTTCAGCTATTTTATTCTTTGTTTTCATTCTTAGCTCACAGAAGCTCTGAGGTGGTGAGTAGAACAGATGAAGAACAGACTGATTATTTAATGTCTGTGCAGGTTCTCAGTCATCCAGGCTGTGGTGGCCCTAAACACTGGAAATGAAGGACACTCAGTTTCTTTTCTTCATCTCTGAGATCTGATGGAGAGCCCAGGCTGACTGGTTGGTAGATAATGCCCTAGCTGACTGGGGTTCTCCATCAGCTTCTAGAACTGAGGGTGTTTCTTGGATGAGAGGTGAAACGTCTTCATGAAACAAGAATAAACTCGGTTTCCTTCATTTCCAGTGCTGTTTATTGAAGTATCCTGTATCTCTGACTGCTGAACTGACATTTTTTAATTATTACTGTTATGTTTTGGCAAATCATCTGCATTTAAAGCAAAGCTTTCTTTGAAGTATGAGCAGCCTCACTTCAGTGATGGAAAAGTACAGACTGTGTCTACGTCAGGTCCATAGATGGAGGTTCTTGTGCGTTGGTCTAGACTGTGAGATGAACACTCCTTTAGCAGCTCAAAATCATCCAGAAATCACTGTTAGCTCAGAGGAGGCCTGTCATTGATTTAAGTGTTAATGTTCAGTTCTAAGACCTGATGAAGAGTCCCAGCTGACTGAATCGGTCAGTGAGTGTCCTAATGAAGCATGTTTTTGAATCTGAGAGCTCTGAGGAGAGATGATAAAGGTCAGAGGTACCTGGGGAAACATCTGGGCCAGTCGACCGTACTCGCAGTCTGAATACTTCAGACACTGACGGTATGTCATCCCACCTGCAGGACAGAACCATTAGAAACATTAGAATCAGAGTAGAAACTCTGAGCCTAAGACCTACTGGACTGCTCCGGTTCCTCATGGAGGCTCAAACGTGGAGTGTCCTGACTTACAGAGGACAGGAGCAGCTCACTGGGTCGACAGGTGAACAGGTAAAAGTGTGACCGTACCTCTCTCACTGAGCGTGAGGCAGGCGTCGTCATAGCTACAGTCTCGCTGTTTGGTGCAGCTTGCTGTGTAGTCCCTACAGCTGTAACACCGGATGGCTGATCCTGAAACACAACACACATTTGGATTACATCATGGCCACACAGGGTGGGGCCTCTGCACAACATCTGCAGCCTTTCAGTAGGTCTGAGTGGGATCAGTGATGGGAAACATCCAAGAAGTAGTTCCTTCTTTGTAAAGAGGAACCAGAAACACACGTTCAGTGTCAAACTGACTCATTCATTCATTTCAGTACCAAACTTCCACTGGGCTTAAGAAGTGTCATCAACATGTAACATGACACAGGTTCATTTCACATATTTGGGTTGTATGTGCGTTTAACGTGTTAACTGGCAACGGGCTGCCCACAGGCCGTTTGACATGCTTCCAAATTTGAAGCCTCATAGCATCACAGTAACGCTCTTACGATGCTTTTATATGTCAGACCAGACCCACAGAATTGGATTGACACCTCATTTGGCCAATCATGTTAGGAAATGGATTTTCCAGAGCCAATAATTAGCAGACAGCATCATGTGATTTGTCTGGACATGCTCCAAATGTTCTCCAATTGCTCTGATTGGTCAAATCTGACACAAAATCCAAAACCACAGCTGTATAGCCAATAAAATTCCTGACACGTGGGTATATGGCACTCTGGGGTGTGTTTTTACATGAATCCATAAACCTCCAGTTACAGCACTTTTGACTACAAAAATGAAAAATAAGCTTGTCTTCTTCACAAAGAGATCAAGCTTTTGCATGTACTCCAAAGAGTTCAGGAACAGCAGCTGATTTCATTTGGGTATGCTTTTTCAGGCGTCTTTGTTGATTTTGGAGCGGCCAGTTAATGGGTTAAATATGTGCAGCATCTGGCAGTCAAAGTCCAGGTTAAATACTCTAAATACTCTGTTTCTCTACAACTGTGAGACAAAATGCAGGAATGCAGGAACCTCTTGTGTTCCCTGTGACCAAGCCTCTGAACTCCTCTTTGTTCAGGACAGTGAAGCAGATGAAGGTGTGTCTGAAGATGAAGACCATCTGAGGTCAGTTCTGAGTCTGATAATTCTGATTATGAACTAAACCAGGAAACTGCTGTTCATATTCCTCCAAGCAAGACATTCACACCCAAACATGCTGAACTACAGTGCTTTGGATCCTTAAGTATACACCAGGTAAATGTGTGTGCAGAGAACATAACAAAGTACCAGGGCCTTGAGGATGGCAGCGACTCATGTGACAGACTGTCGTCAGCTTTGAGCTGCTCAGGTCTAACTCAGTACAGAAACTCCTTGATGTACTGATCTAGAAATAAGACATGTTTTTGGGGGAGAAGTGGCACAACATCACCTGTAACAATTTTCTCACAGTCTTCACCTCGAGTGAAAGCTCATGATGGTCAGAATGGGCTGAAAAAACAGGCTGGTAACCAAGAACAGGGTCCTTCAGTCTGCCTTCACAGACTGAACTGTGATCTTAGACCACGATGCCATCAAAGAGGGGGTGGACTACTTAGACAAAGTCTCAGGGACCTACAGCACCAAGTAAATGACTGCACGCCGACCACTGCTCATCTCTGACAACATGATTGATGCATCAGCAACAACACACTTGTTTTATGGACTGAGATCTTTCCTGAGGATCAAAGCTGTGCAGGAGGAGCTGAGAGCAGAGGCAAGGACCCCAGGGGAGGACTACACCCAGTACACCAGTGTGTGTGTGTGTGTGTGTGTGTGTGTGTCAAGTCGAGCCAAATTTATTTATATAACACATTTAAAACTGCACATTAAAGTATAATGCCCTAAGAACTGCACTTACATGAGAAAATCTGCACAAACACAACATTAAAAAACAGTAAATATGATAAAATAAAAAATACCATAAACAGCAATCGTCTGAAAGCATGTTACACTGCAGCCCAATGCCACAGAGAAGAGATGTGCTTTAGTAAAGATTTAAATGTGTGTATCCTCTGAGCTGTGCAGAGGTAGATTGTTCCATAGCTTTGGTGCTGCAGAGATGGGAAGTAATGAAGTACAAATACTTTGTAACTGTACTTAAGTACAGAATGTCAGTACTTTGGCCACCTCTGTGCTGCTGCTGCAGAAACTCGATCACCTCTGCTTTAATCTAGTTTTAGGCCTCTGTAAGAGCAGCTGGTTAGATGACCTCAGAGCTCTTATGGGCGTGTGGCTGTGAAGCAGCTTAGTCAGATATGAAGGTACCAGTCCATTTAAAGTTTTAAAAGTAAGCAATAAAGTCTTAAAATCTATTCCTAAACAAACAGTGAAGGGATGACAGGACCGGGGTGATGTGTTCATGCTTTTTATACCAGTTTAAAGACGAGCTGCTGCATCCTGGAATACCTGCAGGCAGTGCACAGATGATTGATCTATACCAAAGTACAGGGAATTACAGCAGTCCAGGTAGGAAGTGATATAGAATAGAATAGAATAGAATAGAGTTGGCCTTTATTAAAGGGCATGCTCCATTCTAGACAAAGTCTAGTTTTCTGTACCAATTATATAGGAAATTTAAAATAAATATAGTGGAAAATACAATTTAAATACTCAAACTGTACATTCTTACACATAAAATGCACATACCTGTAAAAAACTGTATTTTGGGGGGGGGGAGTATCATAGAAATCATAGAAACATCTTCTTTTGAGGTTGCTGCAGGGAGAATAATTAAGACATCTGATGATGTCAAGACGAGCGTACCATGATGACACGTCACAGTGACACGTGCTGTGTAGACGCACACATTTAGACCTGTTGATTTTGTGTACTTCTGGTTCTAAGCATTGCAAATCCTTTACTATCACAACATGATAACATGTCACTTGTGCATGCGCACACACAGACAAACACACACACACACACACACTGAACTGAGCAGTTTTTGTTACCCACAGTCTAACAAAATGAGGTGTGAGAACACAACTGCAGTGTAATGCCAACAAAAAAAATTCATAAATAAAAAGGTAGGTTTTCTTTTTCTCTCTAACAGGAAACACTGCATGTCTAAAGTTCTTCTTTCTGCCCCACACCACCCGCATAAATATGGAAATTCTTATGTTTGTATCAGTATTCATTATCAGTTATCATTTATACCAAATATTACCAGCAGATACACCACACTTCCTGCTCCCTGTGAGCAGTATGGTACAGCTTTTGTTTTCCATACATTGCAGCACTGCTGACAGTGTTAACCAAACCCTCCAATACTGCTGCTGTTACTGCTGATACAGTCTGATCATTATTCCAACATTTCCAACATCTTCAGAGCTTAAAACTGCTCAGATCATACAAACTCCAAAAACAAGAGAATCAAACGTACCCAGTCCGATCAGAGCGGAGCAGATCACCAGACAAATCCCCAGGGAGCGCTTCATTTTCACCTCAGCACAGCTCACAAACTCATCTGTCAGCCCACAAACAAAACGGTTCAACAAGCTTCTCCCCAACAGACAGAAGTGTCGTAAAACAGAGCAGGGTACCGTACAGTGTGTACTCACCCAGCAGCAGCAGTAATACTGCAGTACTAATGATGATGATGAGGAGGAGAAAGTGTGATGACTGTCACTGAGGCTGAGTGCAGCTCAGAGGCCACGCCCACTGGGTACAGCCTGTGCCATTATCTTATAAACAATAGTGTGCATTATGTCAGATACAGAGTTACTCACAGTTTGAACCCTTTTACAGTCATCAGGTACATTTGATCCTATCACAACTCCTGATTCTGACCCCTCTGAATCAGTCTGCTCTTTTTACTCAGTTTGACTCGGTGACTCTTTCACTTTTAGAGGGTGTGGTTGGCCATACTAAGCCATCAGGTTTCCCTGTGATCCTGTTCCTCCATGATTTTTTTTAAAATAAATTTCATGTAGTATAGGGCAGCCTGTTCTTGCCATTATAAATAGCAGTCTGTCCTCAGGTGTGGTCCCTGCTACTTTTAAACATGCAATATTGCAGCCACTGCCTAAGAAACCTGGCCTTGATCATACTGTGCTGGCTAATTATTGGCCTATTTCCAAGCTGCCTTTTCTTTCTAAAAACTGTATATTGTCAGCTGAAATGGGTTTTAGATGAAAGCAGCATCCTGGAGGTTTATAAGTCAGGTTTTAAAACCCTTCATAGCACAGAACTTGCTTTAATAAGTGTTTTTAATGCATGTGATTCTGGTAACCACATTGTTCTGGTTCTACTTGATCTAACTGCTGCTTTTGATAGAGTAAACCAAAAGATTTTAATATCTCGATTACATCACTTAGTAGGCATTGGTGGCACTGTCCTTAAATGGTTCAGTTCTTACCTGGCAGAGAGAACTTTTTCTGTGAACATTCTTGATGCTGAATCATCTGCTGCTTTTCTGCCACGTGGCGTCCCACAGGGCTCAATTCTGGGCCCACTGCTTTTCTCGCTGTATTTAATGACAATTGCCAAATTTATTTGCCTTTGAAGCAGATGGATGTCCATTCCATAAAACATCTGGCATGTCTAGTTGATATTAAAGCTTGGTTGGCTTTGAACTTTTTTAATTTTAAAGAAAAGAAAAGGTGATGGTGTTTGGACCCAGTGGCTCCTGTGAGAATATTTCATTCATTCAGATCTAGGATGTGTTATTTGAGTGTTTCCTTTATTTTTTTGAGCAGTGTATATCAGGTAAAATGACTTTTTAAAAATTCAGGCTTTATTTTGGAATCTCAACCAGACCTTATTCTTAAGTTTCATTTTTTGAATCCCCATGGATGTACGGGGTGATTATGTGCAGATCAAACCCATGCTAAACCCAGCCTGCTTTATGGCCTCAGTTTAGCACCTGCTGACTTCCAGCAGGATAACGCTCCACATCAAAAATTGGTCCCCAGAAGATTTCAGTGAGTTCACTGGACTCCTGAACCCCCCCCCCCCCCATCACTGATGTGGGTCCTGTGGGATATGAACATGCAGCCGTGAGTCTTAGACTCTAACATGTCACTGAGAGCAGAGAGAGGCCGACCCAGCATCTGTCTTTTTTGTTATTGTTTTTTATTTCCCATAATTATTAAAATCTGCCAGAATTAAAACGTATGAACAGCTGTTGGATCGACTGTGATAAAACTGCAGGTTCACAGATGTTCAGGATCAACTGGTGATCCTGTTACTGTCCATCCATGAGCAATCTCCTCTCTCAGGAGTTAAATCTGAGCTCTTTCTATGAGCACACGGCCCTCAGTGCTGATGTGATGGTGTGATGTGGTGTTCGATGACAGCCTCTCTGTTCTGCTGTTTATCTCAGAGCAGCAGAAGAAGAAAAGCTCCAGTGTTGGTCCTCGAATGCTCCAGAAACAAACAACGAGCTTCATTTGAAAGAGAAACAAAGAGGAGAGGAGGGCAGCGGGCAGCAGAGAGAGAAACAACGGCGAGTTCATGACTCAGCCACAGCAGCCACTTTGTTCTCATCATCAGGCCATCAGCCTCTCATTGAACATTCATTTCAGTCAGCTGCTCCGTCCCACATGATGCTGACAGGCCGGCCGAGGCCCAGCAATATGAAGAGACATAAACTAACATCCATCCTGCAGGTCCTCTACATGCTCAGGGACGACCTGATCCAACAGGATCCGTCTGTACCGGATACTCATACAGCAGTATGAGTATCTAGTATACAGTAAACAAAAAAGAGAAGGTCCGCACACCAAAGAGCTCTTTGGAAAATTTTAATCCATCATAATGTTGGTGTGTGGACCCCCTCTTTTTTGTTTATCATGTTCTTCTTGGATCCAGCACCCTGGTTAATTTTTGGATGTGCGTGTTTTTCTTCTATTAAGTATCTAGTATACAGTATCATGGAACAGGTGCAGAGCTTTATTAACACAGTGTAAAAACACCATAAAAATGCAGATTAACAGATTCATGGAGGTTCTGTTTCTTTAACAAGTGAAAACTTTCATGTTTTCTTGGAAATGTTAAAATCTTGTTTTTGTTCTGTGTAACCAACAGTCTAAAAATACTTTCATATTTTTGTGTTTCTTCAGTTTCCTGCTGTGATGCGTCATCTGCAGATAACCCATCAGTCTTATATAATATATAATCCTCCACACTCTCACTCTACTTAATTATGTATCTGTTTAATAATATCCTCATTTATCCTCCTGCTTACAGCTCCTATTGTCTCTCAACCCGTTAAATATTTTTAATCCTGATAAATGCTACTGGCACCCTCTAGTGGTCACAGTCTGAAAATCATCAGTCAGTCAAAAAAGAAAGTCAGAAAATAATTTGTGCATCTACATAGTCATCATTGTGATATATATATCATGTATGTTTCAATATGTGGATTCAATCACGGTGACTTCAGGAGCACCTCATAAACTCAGGGATGTATAATCCAAAACCAGCGTTTCATAAAATTCAGCACTGAAATCACAACAATGAAACGGGTACTAAAACTTCTATATGCAAACAAATCTGAGATTCTTCACCCTCTGTGATAGATTTCATGTTTTATATAAACTGAAGTGAGACACAAAATATGCAGTGCTATATAAGCATATTTACAGGCATAGGTTTTTTGGGTTTTTTTGCTGTTTTGCTTTTATTAGATAGCAAAAGTAACATAATAGTATAACAGGGTTCTAGCCAGTGGTTGATCTCCTGGTGCTGTATCATGCTGACGTTGTCTTGCACTGGGCTGAGAATTTCACTGGTTCCTATCATAGTGATTAGCAAGCAGGCGCACACTTGGTGCAAATACCAGACTCAGCTTTTTTTCTCTCTAGATCACTGCATGATAATATTATTACACAGAAATTATTATTGATATTAAACATAAAATCCCAGTGGCTGCGAGTGGCCTTGTCATGCTGACAACATAATGATGGGAGTGCTTTTAGCAGCTGATCGATAAAACATCTGAATTATAGTGTTTTTGTTGTGTATGCTTTTGATAGAATAGAATAGAATAGAATAGCTTTTATTGTCGCTGAGAAAACAATGGTAAGAACAATGTTAAAACAGCAAAATGTAGTTTAGTATCCTCTCTGAGGCAGCGGTTAAAAAAGATAAAAACTGTACGTATGCAAAACAACAACAAATAAAATATATTAACACTAAGAAAAGGATGTACAAGCTTGAGATTATTTAAAGTGAAGTGTGCAATCAGGGGGGATGGGGGGGGTCGGTCCCATGTACATAACCAGAAATCCCTGTTGAACCCTACCCTGTAACGTACAATGTAACCTGATGTGCACCTCTCAAGAAACCCAGCACAATCCACAAGGATTGTGATTACTGTGTAGGTTTCAGAGGTGATTTTCGGTTACCCACAAAGACTCGAGGCAGAAATCTAATTCAGGCCTAACTGTTCACCATCACTCAATTAGCAAGTGGGCGTGGAGTTTAGCTAATTAACGTTAGCAAGCTAATGATAATTTGCTAATGCTAGACACCCCCCGGCTGAAATTTTTTTCTGGCTATAACCCTGATATAAAAAAAGAGAGAGAGAGAGAGGTAGATGAAAACACATAGCAAAGGGCCACACGTGAACCTTTGGGTACATGACCCACTGAGCCACCCTGGAGCCACCCTGGTGCCCATATTTCTATATTTCTGAGAATATTACTGTTACTGTAATACAAACATTTTATGGTTATAATTGCATAAAAAATTTTGTTCAAGCAATATTCTCAACTTATAGGGCCAAAACATTTTCAAATCATTAGCTTCCAAAAAGCTGTGAAGCTTTGAGTGGAAAAAGACAGAAAAACAACATGTGGATCCTGGAATAATGGCAGCTTCCATCTTTAAAGGACTGAAGAGGAAGAAGGTTACAAGGAATCATTGAGAACAGTTTCAAACATCAACTGATTGAATCCATGAATGTGAAAACGCGTTTGTGAGTGAAAGAGACAGACATGTACAGGCTGAACCATCTGTTCAACAGTCAGAGTGTTTCTGTGACAGGAGGACGCTCTTTACACTCAGCTCAGCACAGACTCACTGAGGAACCAGACCAGAGCCAAAACCCAGGATAAAGAGGTTCAGTGAATGTGGTGTTGAAGGTGTGGAGGTGGATCAGAGTGTCAGAGGAGACTCTGTAGAAGGACAGAGTGCCAGCAGGACAGTCCACATAAACTGCTACTCTGTTAGAGACAGAGGAGGAGGAGGAGGAGGAGGAGGAGATGGATTTTTCTCTGTTATTGTGCCAAACAGACTGAGGACCATCATCAGAGCAGCTCAGACTCCAGGACTGATCGTTGTATCCAAACACACAGTCATCACTGACTCCTTTCCTTCTGATTCTTCTTTAACTCACTGATATAAAAACATGAATTTCTCCACTCGACCTCCTAGTAACAGCGACCAGTCAGACCATCTCTACACAGCAGCTGTTCCCAATAATCAAACCTGTCTGGATGATCAGGATATAGAATAGAATAGAATAGAATAGAATAGAATAGAATAGAATAAATAGAATAGAATAGAATAGAATAATTCAATTCAATTCAATTCAATTTTATTTATATAGCGCCAAATCACAACAAACAGTCGCCTCAAGGCGCTTTGTATTGTGGGTAAAGACCCTACAATAACACAGAGAAAACCCAACAGTCAAAACGACCCTCTATGAGCGAGCACTTGGCGACGGTGGGAAGGAAAAACTCCCTTTTAACAGGAAGAAACCTCCAGCAGAACCAGGCACAGGGAGGGGCAGTCATCTGCTGTGACCGGTTGGGGCTGAGTGGAGAGAGACTGGACAAAAGACATGCTGTGGAAGAGAGCCAGAGATTAATAATAATGATTAAATACAGAGTGAAGTATAAACAAGTAAATAAAGGTGAATGAGAAGAAACAGTGCATTATGGGAACCCCCTCAGCAGCCTAGGCCTATAGCAGCATAACTAAGGGGTGGTTCAGGGTCGTCTGATCCAGCCCTAACTATAAGCTTGATCAAAAAGGAAAGTTTTAAGCCTAATCTTGAAAATAGAGAGGGTGTCTGTCTCCCAAATCCAAGCTGGGAGATGGTTCCACAGAAGAGGGGCCTGAAAGCTGAAGGCTCTGCCTCCCATTCTACTCTGAAGTATCCTAGGAACCACAAGTAAGCCAGAAGTCTGAGAACGAAGTGCTCTATTGGGGTGATACGGTACTATGAGGTCTTTGAGATAAGATGGGGCCTGATTATTCAAGACCTTGTATGTTAGGAGAAGGATTTTAAATTCTACTCTAGATTTAACAGGGAGCCAATGAAGAGAAGCCAGTATGGGAGAAATCTGCTCTCTCTTTCTAGTCCCTGTCAGTACTCTAGCTGCAGCATTTTGGATCAGCTGAAGGCTTTTCAGGGAGTTTTTAGGACAGCCTGATAATAATGAATTACAGTAGTCCAGCCTAGAAGTAATAAATGCATGGATTAGCTTTTCAGCATCAGTCTAAGAAAGGATGTTTCTAATTTTAGAAATGTTGCGCAAATGTAAAAAAGCGGTCCTACATATCTGTTTAATATGTGCATTGAAGGACATATCCTGGTCAAAAATGACTCCAAGATTTCTCACAGTGTTACTGGAGGCCAAAGTAATGCCATCCAGAGTAAGTATCTGGTTTGACACCATGTTTCTAAGATTTGTGGGGCCGAGTACAAGAACTTCAGTTTGATCTGAATTTAGCAGCAGGAAATTAGAGGTCATCCAGGCCTTTATGTCTTTAAGACATTCCTGCAGTTTAACTAACTGATGTATGTCATCTGGCTTCATCGATAGATAAAGCTGAGTATCATCTGCATAACAATGAAAACTGATGCAAAGCTTTCTAATAATACTGCCTAAGGGAAGCATGTACAATGTAAATAAAATTGGGCCTAGCACAGAACCCTGTGGAACTCCATAATTAACCTTAGTGTGTGAAGACGACTGCCCATTTACATGAACAAATTGGAGTCTATTTGATAAATATGATTCAAACCACTGCAGTGCAGTACCTTTAATACCTATGGCATGCTCTAATAAAATAAAAATAAAGTTTTATGATCAACAGTATCAAAAGCTGCACTGAGGTCCAACAGGACAAGCACAGAGACGAGTCCACTGTCAGAGGCTGTAAGAAGATCATTTGTAACCTTCACTAATGCTGTTTCTGTACTGTGATGAATTCTGAAACCATAGAATAGAACTTTATTGTCATTAAACATACAACAAAATTAAACATCATACAACAAATTATACAATGTCATTACATCATAGTATAATGAAATTTAATTCAGACAACCATCCAAGAGAAGGACAGACAAGACTAACATAAGGGAGAGGGGTGTCAATCCCCGAAAAAAGGAAAACAGACACACCGTGGGGAAGTTAGGTTAAAAAAAATTCATCTGGTACTGTGCTCATCTGGAGCATTGTATCAGAGTCCAAAAAAACACCTTAGCAAAGCATATTTGCACATTTAATAGCATGGGAGCAGTAGGGTGGGGAGGGTAGGGATGGAAAGGAGCCAGCTGAGGCGAGGGGGGGAGGAGACGGGCTACTGTGGGGCTGACTCAAACTCCCCTCCTCAGCTAACAGGTCTGATAAGATGTAGAGTTCCTCAGCAGCAAGGTCAGGGAGGTCAGTCCAACATGGATCAGGAGAAGACAGGACAGCGGGGGAGTAGAGCATCTGTTTACAAACATCCAGGAGACAATTTGATAAGCGGCAGTCCAAGGCCGCCAGGGAGCCAAATTTCTGATTCCACGACTTGTTTTGGGTACAGACTGTACTGATTAATTTGTTGACAGCCTTGAGTCTTTCTGGCACCTCTCTGTGATTAAAAAAAATCCAATTTATCTGAATCTTGTGGTTCGTTCCTTCACCGTGCAGAAACAGATACATACAGGGGTTGGACAATGAAACTGAAACACCTGGTTTTAGACCACAATAATTTATTAGTATGGTGTAGGACCTCCTTTGGTGGCCAATACAGCGTCAATTCGTCTTGGGAATGACATATACAAGTCCTGCACAGTGGTCAGAGGGATTTTAAGCCATTCTTCTTGCAGGATAGTGGCCAGGTCACGACGTGATGCTGGTGGAGGAAAAGGTTTCCTGACTCGCTCCTCCAAAACACCCCAAAGTGGCTCAATAATATTTAGATCTGGTGACTGTGCAGGCCATGGGAGATGTTGAACTTCACTTTCATGTTCATCAAACCAATCTTTCACCAGTCTTGCTGTGTGTATTGGTGCATTGTCATCCTGATACACGGCACCGCCTTCAGGATACAATGTTTGAACCATTGGATGCACATGGTCCTCCAGAATGGTTCGGTAGTCCATGGCAGTGACGCACCCATCTAGCACAAGTATTGGGCCAAGGGAATGCCATGATATGACAGCCCGAACCATCACTGATCCACCCCCATGCTTCATTCTGGGCATGCAACAGTCTGGGTGGTACGCTTCTTTGGGGCTTCTCCACACCGTAACTCTCCCGGATGTGGGAAAAACAGTAAAGGTGGACTCATCAGAGAACAATACATGTTTCACATTGTCCACAGCCCAAGATTTGCGCTCCTTGCACCATTGAAACACCAACGTTTGGCATTAGCACGCGTGACCAAAGGTTTGGCTATAGCAGCCCGGCCGTGTATATTGACCCTGTGGAGCTCCCGACGGACAGTTTTGGTGGAAACAGGAGAGTTGAGGTGCACATTTAATTCTGCCATGATTTAGGCAGCCGTGGTTTTATGTTTTTTTGGATACAGTCCGGGTTAGCACCCGAACATCCCTTTCAGACAGCTTCCTCTTGCGTCCACAGTTAATCCTGTTGGATGTGGTTGGTCCTTCTTGGTGGTATGCTGACATTACCCTGGATACCGTGGCTCTTGATACATCACAAAGACTTGCTGTCTTGGTCACAGATGCGCCAGCAAGACGTGCACCAACAATTTGTCCTCTTTTGAACTCTGGTATGTCACCCATAATGTTGTGTGCATTGCAATATTTTGAGCAAAACTGTGCTCTTACCCTGCTAATTCAATTCAATTCAATTCAATTCAATTCAATTCAATTCAATTCAATTCAATTCAATTAAGTAAGTGAGGGTTCCAATAAAAGTCTGTCTCCCACCTTTGATGCATAAGCTCTCTCGATAAGCTGGTCCCATAGCATCTCATTTTCCATGGTTCCATAATCACATGTGACCGCCAACTCACATTAAAGCAGTCTCATCAGCCCGTTGCGTTCTCTGTCTGAACTGATGTCTTGCTAAAACAACATTCACCTTCGGTGCAAATTATAGTTCCAACGCGGCCATCGCATCATCATATGAAGAGCCGGTGTTGGGCAAGGTATAAAACAAACATTGTCCCTCGAGGCCAAGTGCATGGATTAGTAGAGCACAGTCATCTAGCATCGGGCCAGGAATTTCCTGTAGCATGAATTGCTGTTAAGTAGTTCTCAAACATTTTCTGCCACGTGGGAAATGGAACAGTAGGTTCTCCACTGCAGGGCAAGAATGGTGCAGGCATCAGTACAGACATCCTGGTCACCAATTGTTATGTTTGGAAGTAAGTAATATGAAGCAGTGAGGTGAGTAGGCAAGGACTCCTTTTTAACAGCATTACTCTCAACTACCGCAGTAACACAGCAACTTGTACAGCAGTATCAGGTGTACATTTTCCTCCATTTTTTTCTCTTCTTCTTCTCCCCTCTACACACAGCATTAACCACATATGCCGCCTAGTGGTAAACACAACACAGTGGTTCATTAGTGCTTTAACAGGGCAGGGAGGGGTGTGATGGAGGGGGAAGAAGCTGTTTCTCATAGTGTTTGTGTGAAGTTTGTTCACAGTGTGTAACATCTTTGTAAATACTACGGCCCCCACTCTGGGAGCTCTGTCCCAGGAACCTGCTGGGCTGTCTGTACCATGTGATGGAGGTCCTTCCTCTCATCAGGAGGCACATAGTGCTCCATAGTGCTCTATGGCAGCTGGTTCTGCTCCAGCTTTCTATGGAAGAAGAGTCTCAACCAGGTGTGAGGTGTTACAGATCCATGTCAGCTGTTCTGATCCATAAACTCCAACTAATTTAAGGATCTCCACCCTTTCCTCTGTTTCTTGGTTTATGAGGAGGAGGAACGGTTTTATTTCTTCAGTTCTCCTGAAGTCAATGATCTCCTTCTTGATCTGAGATTTTTAAAGCTCCGGGTTCTTCCACCTGGAGTCTTCAGTCTGTCTCATCATTACCTGAGCTAACCATTCAGCTGTGGAGTCAGCAGACAGGTGATGTCACATTCTGCTAGCCACTGATTGGTTCACAGGCAACAGGTGTGCAGCAGCAGGGGTAATGATACCTGAAACCTTCATTCATCATTCAGCAGCTTCACTTTGTGTCTTCACCAACAGACATTTGGTTTCTAAACTCAGGCAGGGTGGACAGAGGTGAGTGTATTTCTATTTAGATTCTACTGTCTCTTTCCGACTCTATTTACACTCTGTCTTTGTTTCTATTGGTTCTCAATGAAAAACTCTCGTCGTCATCATAGAAAAGTTGGAGTTTCTGGATGGAGATGTGAGTTCACCTCAGTCTGAATTATCTTCACTGAGTCCTGGGTCTGGTTCCAGGAAGTTTTCAGTTAAAAGATCATTTTGCTCTTTTATTTACTGTTTCCTTGCCTTGCTCACAAGTTAAATTGTGCACCCCAGTCCGCTGAGTTTGCACCATAAATTCCTTAACACAGTGGTTCATTAGTGCGTTAACGGGGCAGGGAGGGGTGTTAAAAGCAGATGTTGCACTTCTACAGGAGACACATGTGCCCAAAACATCTGGGCAGACTCTCTCCACTTCACAGTTCCCTCACATGTACTCAGCCCGCTACAACTCCAAACAAAGAGGTGTAGCGATATTGATTAACAGGAAGATAAACTTTAAAATTACAAACACTGCAATATATCCAAATGGTAGATTTTTAATATTTATCTATTCAGAATATAGATTTATGCATTGCTAGTATATATGGACCAAATGTTGATGACCCCTCCTTCTTTCATGCTTTCTTCACTTCACTCTCTGATCACTCTGACTCCACAGAGTAATAGGAGGAGACTTCAACCTAATGCAGATATTGACAGGCTCAGTACAGCAGTGAGTCACAGGAACTGAAAGTCTGCAGACATTCTTAAACAGTACATAAAGTTTGGTCTTTGTGATGCTTGGCGTTCACATCACCCCACTCTGAGAGATTATAGTTTTTTCTCACCAGTACATCACTGTCACTCCCGCTTAGACTACTTTTTAGTGGGTAGATCTATGATGATGGATATCACAGACACTCAGATTCATCCTATCACCATCAGTGATCATGCACTGGTGTCTATGTCTCTGACACAGAAAAGAGTCACACCACCAATCAGGAACTGGAGATTTAATACATCATTACTTAAAGAACAAGATTTCATTAATTATTTCAAAAAGGAGTGGTCAGCATATTTAGAACATAATGATCTACCTGGAATATCACCATGTGTTCTTTGGGAAGCAGGAAAGGCAGTAATGTGGGGCAAAATAATATCTTACTGCTCACATAAGAAAAATAAAGAAAAAACACTTGTGTTAGAATTAGAATAGAAAATTAAATCTTTAGAAACTGCCTATGCTGCTTCACCACAAGAACATAAAAATAACAACATGAGGAAACTAAAACTGGAGTTAAATGAAATAACTGATAGGAAGACTCAATTTATGCTGCAGAGTCTGCGTTTAGAAAACTTTGAACATAGAAATAAATCTGGAAAATTTCTGGCTAACCAGTTAAAACTAAATAAAGAAAAAACAGCTATTTATTCTATTAAAGACTCGACTGGTAACATTACTCATGACCCACAACAAATAAATAATTCTTTTAAAGACTTTTATGAAGCCTTATACTCAACACAGGTTAATGCATCTGATACTGAAATTTAAGAATATCTTAATAATATAAATCTACCTAAACTAAATGATGAACAGGCTGTGACTCTTGATTCGTATCTTTTATCATCTGAATTTTATGAAGCAGTACAGCATCTCCCAAATAACAAAGCCCCAGGCCCAGATGGTTTTCCAGCAGAGTTTTATAAAGAATTTTGGTCTGTGTTAGAACCCACTTCTTTTAGAATGGTGACTCAGATTCAGAACAATCACACAATCTCTCAAAACATGAACTCTGGTAACATTAGCCTGCTTCTTAAACCAGGCAAAGACCCCACATTCCAGCTACCGCCCAATCTCTCTCATTAATGTAGACCTTAAAATAATTTGCAAAGCCCTCACCAGAAGATTAGAAAAAAATCACTCCATCTATTATACATCCAGATCAAACAGGTTTAATCAAGGGTCGGCACTCAGCCAATAATACACGCAGACTAATAAATGTAATAGATTATTGTTCCACTAACAAATTAGAAACCACAACTGCAGCGTGGGTGGTGGGTGCCGGCCTGGAGCACGGTGGTGTCCTGTTGGTGTGGCCACTTCAGGCCCTGGACTTGCCTTCCCTGCACTGTGGTTGGGTGTAGGGAACTGGGGTGTCTAGTGAGCCAGTAGTTAGCTGGCCCTCTTCCTCCAGAAGGTAGTCCTCTACCTCTCTGTCATATTTATCCTGGCCGTTCTCCTCCTCCCACTCAGTTAAACATCACATCACACACACCTAGGTTCTTGGTGGAGGGGGCTCGTGCTGCAGTGAGTATGGCCACCTCCTTGGCTCTGCTCGCTGTGCTGTGCGATGTCCCACTCCTCCTTTTTAATTGCATCATTTAGTTCACAACACATCATAGTACATACAGGGCTTTGGGGGGCAGGTGTGTCACACAGTGGTTAGTGGGTGGTGCTGCTGAGGTGGCTGAGGTTCACTGCTGGCTGCTCCTCAATTTTATCTACATTTTAGACATTGAGGACCTGGGGGGGGGCAGTGTGGATGGGCGCTGTTATTCAGTGCTCACATTACATCTGTCCCTCCAATTTTAATAGCACTGTAGCTTTCATACAGTCATACACATTCTTCTCATTACATATACTCACATCACCCCAAACACATTGGGTGGGAGGAGGTAGTGGGCAGGTCCTCTCACACCCCAGTTTCATGCACCCTCTCTTGGGTGGGGACTGGCTAGTTGTTCGGGGCTGGGCTGGCTGCTTCCCTGAGTTGCCGCTGGCTCTGTGCTGGTACACGCTCTCCCACACTAGGTGTCCATGTATGGTATTCGTGTGTGTGTGTGTGTGTGAGTGTGTGACTGGTACACTTGTGTGCGTGCGTGTGTGAGTGTGGGTGAGTATGTTACCATCGCGGTTGCCATCAGGATGTGTGGCCTCAGGTTTTCTGAGCTCCTAGTGGGCTGTGGATGGCCTGGGTCCCCTGGGTCCTTTCCTATTCGCCTCTGGATCGCGGGTGGCATGGTTGCAGTTTCTTACCCTTATTATTGAGTACATTCAATGACAGAGACGCATACACGCACATTACTGCAAACAGCAAATTTGTGTGTATGTGTGTATATGTGAATGTGTGCATGTTTGTTTGTATGTATGTATGTATGTATGTATATCTACTTTTCTTTAATTATCTTTTTTCCTTTCTCCCCTTTGTTTATCTCCCCCCCTTATTTCCCCACTCTTTTTGAGTGGGGAAATAACTTAACTTAACTTAACTTAAATAACTTAATAAAAAAAATAAAAATACAAACATTAACAAGAATAGCCTATAGAAAACTTACAGAGCTGTTTTTGTAAAAGCAAATATGTCTGGTACATCATTTGGATCATCACTCCGATTGCGAAAACTGCCAGACATGACAGGCTTTAAAAAACAAATAAATAAATAAATTCCTTAACACCATGTTCATTTTTATCAGCTTTTAATGACTCCGTGTTCAGTATTCAGGGCTACTTCTGTAATCTTTGTCCTGATGAATTTATAGTTCTCTTTAATTCAGTTTGCACCGATTTACTAGACCTGGTGGCTCCTTTAACGATTAAACGTTCTAAGCCAGGGAAACAGCCGTGGTTAAGTGATACTACTCGTGCTTGCAGACATGCTTGCAGAAGTGCAGAAGATGGAAGAAGTTAGATTAGATATTAGATATTTTTAAAAAATACCCTAATGAAGTACCAGAGAGCTGGAAAAGCTACAAACACCCAGTTTTGATCAAATCTTGTATTAAATAATAGCCATAAACCCCAGCTTCTTTTTAGTGTTGTTAACTCGCTTATTAATCCATGTGATTCTTTTAAAGAAAGATGTCTTTTACTAGGTCATCTTCCTCTAGTGTCTTAGTTCATCCATTTTCTCCTATTTCTAAAGTTCCTTTTTTGTCTAAGGTTTTAGAGAAAGTTGTGTATATTCAATTACAATCATATCTTGACTTAAATGGTATCTCAAAGAAGTTTCAGTCTGGTTTTAAGCTACAGCATAGCACAGAAACAGTCCTTTTAAGAGTTTTTAATGACCTGCTCTTAACTCTTGATGCTGCTAATTCTGCTGTCCTTGTGCTGCTGGACCTGACTGCAGCTTTTGACACTGTAGATCACAGTATTCTTCTTTCATGCCTTGAATCATGTATGGGCATTAGAGGGACAGCCCTTAAATGGTTCCAGTCATATCTGTCTGATAGAAGTTTCACTGTGCATCTGGGACAGTACTCATCATCAGTATCTCCTCTTAAGTGTGGGGTTCCCCAGGGTTCTTTATTGGGCCCCCCTTCTCTTTTCCTTGTATCTGCTTCCCCTGGGCTCCATTTTTGAGAAGCATGTCTCCTTCCATTGCTTTGCAAATGGCA
Source organism: Pterophyllum scalare (assembly GCA_024447675.2). Taxonomy (NCBI): domain Eukaryota; kingdom Metazoa; phylum Chordata; class Actinopteri; order Cichliformes; family Cichlidae; genus Pterophyllum; species Pterophyllum scalare. Next base: position 18,645 of record JAMQGT020008679.1, on the reverse strand, counting down.
TACAGATTTATTTATCTCTACAATCTAAAAGTAATCTGTGAATACACTAGTGAACTGTCTTAGAGACATATCAGTTATGGTTGGAGACAAATTTTCTCAAACTGTTATCAGAACTATATAATTCTTCATAATACTGTTGAAAAGCATCAGTTTATCCCCTGCTGATCAGTGGTGAGCCTGCCATGGTGAGACTTGATACCTTTAATAGTTTGTTTAGCTCTTATGCCTTTTAATTGTCTTGACAATATCTCTCCAGCCTTATCACCATGTTCATACAAGTTACTCCTATTTTTCAATAATAAGTATTCTATAGATTGTGAGGTGAGTAAATCAAATTGTGCACTATGGCTACATTGCACTTACTGCAGATCCTGGAAGTGACCCAATTCTGTATTCTTTTTATGCCCTCATGCGACCTGTAGTCCGATCTTTCCAATTACAGTTTCTTGGACAACACAGATCTTGATCTTTTTGGCCAAATGCGATTTTACCCAGGCCACTTGGATATACCTTGAGTGCCTCCCAAACAGTCCGATACCGAAACTTCAGGGGTCACATTGATATCCAGGAACAGGGAAACTTGGTCTGACAAAAATTTTATAAAATTTTTCATCAGATAGTAACCTCCAGTGCCTCCTGGGTGTCATCACTTCAGGTATATTAAGTTTAAGCGCCAGTGGAGCATGGTTAGATATTACTATGGTATGATATTTACATGCATTGAACATCCACAATTCAGTTTATTATCAATGAAAAAATAATCAATCCTACTGTAACTGTGGTGGGCATGAGAAAGAAAGGAATATTGTCTGTCATGTGGGTGTAAAAAACGCCAGATATCTGAAATGCCATATTCTGCAAGAAAAGATTTTAAATAGGATGCTGAGTTGGATGTGGCATAACCTGGCCTCTCTGATGATCTGATAACAGGTCAACACAGATTAAAATTCCCATAATCAGATAAGATTGCAAACAAGATAGCTTATTAAAACAGAAAGTTGGGGGGATCATAAAATTTGGACCATCCATTGCTAATAATCTTTGTTATAAAGCAATAACTCCGAATTGGTGTAATATTGAGGCTAGTGTAGGGACATTTTATAGATCAGTATAGCAACCCCCCCTGGCTTTGCCCTGAAAGGTTGCATGGAAGAGCTGCCCGCCACCCACACCACATTTTAAATGCAAATATTCTGGATTTTTAAGATGGGTTTCCTGGAGAAATGTGATTCCTATTTGCAAGTTTTTAAGATGTGTGAGAACCTTCTTCCTTTTCACTGGATGGTTCAGACCTTTAACATTCCAAGTAACAAACCCAAAATTATTTGTCATATTCAGGACATCAGCAAAGTCAGGGAATAATACAGTCAGTTGTTAGACATAAAACAAAATAAAAAATGTTTACTCTGGTCGATCTGGAAAAAGAAACTAAAAGAGTTACTATTATTAACAGCAGGAACCCAAAACCAGTCTGTGTGATGCGGTCTTGCTGGGTACAGCAGGGAGGGTTTCAGTCCCATCTTGTATAAAGATGACATTACAGACCTATATTCCTTCCGTTTGCTCAACACTTCAGGGGGGTAAGTCTTCGTAGATCCTGAATGAGATGTTTTGGTATCTCAGATCCCTCCCTCTTCCTGGCCTTCTAAACAACGAGCTCCTTGTTTTGAAAACGATGAAAGCAGAGTATGACGGGCCGTGGCCTACATCCAGGGCCCGGCTTGGGTGCCTGGCTGCGATGTGCACGATCCAGCTCCGGTGCCAAGGGAAAAGTGTCGTGACCAAACACGTCCCGTACTAGCTTTAAAAAAAAAAAAGACTGGGTTGTGGGCCTTCCATACCTTCAGGTATACTTATTAGTCAGACATTACTCCTTCTGCCTCTCCCCTCCAGCTCAGTTAGCCTGGCCTTAAGCTTCTTGTTGTCAGCTTTTAGCCTCTCGTGACTGCTCTCCACCTTCTCCAAATGCTGATGAAGAGATTCTGCATTTTCCTCAAGCGAAGTCAAATGCTGATCATGGCTGACAACAGTCTCTTGGATTACATCCAATTTGTCGTTAACCTCTTTAAACGATGTTTCCAGCTCAGAGATCAGCGCAGACCTATGCTCAGCTAATGAGGCTGTAAGGTCAGCTTTGCTAATGGCGGCTTCAGACTCAGCTTTTTTGCCTGTTTTGGGAGGTTTAGGTGGCATAATGTAGTTAAAAAGTTACTACACAAGAGTAGCAAACACTTCAATGGCAGATGTCCGACTAGGATAAAAGCAGGCAAATTTATAAGGATAGAACTTGGGGAGCTAAAGATGGCACGTCTTACTCCATGCTCATTAAACCGGAAGTCCTCAAACTAAATAAAAGTAAAACAGAAATTATCTTATTTGGGCAACCCCACATTTTAGATGGCTATGACAGTGCCATTGGCCTTTTATCTTCTTATTGCCTTCCTGTTGCGAGGAACCTTGGTGTTATCTTTGACAGTTATTTAAACTTTGATAAGCAGATTAGCTCTGTAGTCAAGCTGATTTTCTTACATTTAAGGCTCCTTAGTAAAATAAAGGCCTACCTCCGGCCACAGAACTTTGAGAGAGTAATTAATGCGTTCATTACTTCTCGTCTTGAATATCTGTAATTCTCTCTATGTTGGCTGTGATCAGCTGTTACTTTGCCGCTTGCAAATGGGCCAGAATGCAGTGGCTGTTGACAGGCAACAAACGGCGTGAATGTATTACACCTATATTGGCCTCCTTACATTGGCTCCCAGTCTATTTTAGGATACAATTTAAAATTTTACTGCTGGTTTTTAAGAGTCTTAATGGTTTGGCACTTGGCCACTTAACGGATCTTTTGAGACCTTATAGTCCTTCTCCATTTTAAAGGACTTCTTAAGACATACTTATGTTCGCTTGCGTTTGAGACTAGTTGAGTGGAGTATCCTGGCTTTATTATGGTATCTTAGTTTTTATATATCTGTGATTTTATCTAGGATCTTACCAGTTAATATTTGATTTTTGATTGTATTTATTGTTTTAAGGACTATTGCATGTTTTGATGATCTGTACAGCACTTTGGTCAACAGAAGTTGTTTTAATGTGCTATAGAAATAAACTTTGCCTTGCCTAAAAGACTGAATCAGTTACCATGGTTACTGACTCTCACCTGCTTCCTGTCAGGCTTTCCTAAACTCTGACTTTTTCCTGTCTCCTTCCTCCTTCTGCTGAGCCTAAAGCAGACTTTGGCTCCTCATTTGATTCTCAGTGTTCCCATCAGGAGAGGATTTCAGACCCTGATTGGACATGCTTAGTGTTACTCTTTTTCACTGACATCTGCAGTATTACACAGCACAGACATGCTGTCACCACAGAGCAGCGGGAAAGGTGTACAGTACTTTTTTGTAGTATTCCCAGTAATCCAATAAGGACCATCAGAGAGGAATTCTACAGGATGCAGGTGACTGAACTTCCTTGTTTGTAACTCCTGATGATATTCAAATGATCTTCTGGACTTCCTGCTCAAACATCAGACTGGCTTCAGTAATTAGTTTCATCCCCATCACTGCTCCTTCAGGAAGCAGGAGAGGAGGCTATGTGGACAGGAAGTCTGCTCACAGCACTGACCACTACATGCTGGTAAAGCCCTACCATGCTCCTTTAGAAAGGATCAGTTCTGGTTCCTCGTGGATGGACAGAGAACTATGACCATCCATCATATAAATATCTGAACCTCAGTGGGCCTGTCTGCATCTGTCTCAGCAGACTGTGGATGATCATCACCATCCTGTGATGGTTCATAGCTGAAGCTGAACTACCTCTGATCAGCTTCTCTGAAACAGGAGAGTCAGAGTTTGTTAAACCTGCTTTCTCGAACAAGCCCAGCTTCAGTGATCCTGATGACCGAGGGCCAAGCAGGAGGTTCCACCTGAGGAAATGATGCCAGCCTGTTGCTTTTCCAGACCAATTAGATTCCTCCTGTTTTCTTTCCCATAGCTGCTCTGCATGTTTCTAGTCTTCCTCTTGAGGATTTTGCAGATTTCTTTGTGTTCCTGCTTCGTTTCCTCATGAATGACCTTTAGTTTGTGTTTTTTGCTCCTCAGCCTTTGTTCCCCTCTCTGACCGACATCCTGTGCATGACCTCCATCCTGGAGATAAAGCTTTAGAGTTTTTCTGATTCATACCAACACTTTCACATTCCAGGGTAAAAGTCATCTGTGCTGCTGATTGTTTCCACCTGTGTAATTGGCCCTCTGTGGATTTACACTCCCATGAGTTTCCTCATCTTCATCTCCTCTGCTTCCACTTTCTGCAATTTTTCCTGTTGACTTTGGTTTTCAGATTTTATTAAAGTCTCCTCTCTAGCTCATATTCTGAGCGTCTTGGTCTGTATTTCAATCTTTTGGACAAATGTGACCCATCATTGAGACTCAGGGTGCTCTGACTTTGTTGTACTCCTTGTTGTCTGTTGGTTGGATGTTTTTCAAACAGAATTCAAACTGCTCAGAAGGGGTACTTGCATATTTAAGGCAGTTATTACAAGGCTCTAGTTATAAAATAATAAAACAGCTTTGAAGTTTGCAGCCAGCAGGAAAAAATCAGGACTACAGTTTCTCTGAGTCTGCATTTCTTCATGATGCCCATCATATAAACACAAAGACTTTCAGACCTTGAACTCTGACCTCTGAGGGATCTTCCATGATGCTGTTTTCACAGATCTGATTGCTCGGTAGGCAGTGGTTTTGTACCTGCTGATCTCTAATCTGCCAGTGAGACCTAGAAAACCAAAGGGACAGATCAGTTCACTGAGAGAGAATCAGACTGTAGGACTGATGAGAGGAAAATCAGACATCTGAAGGATTTCCGAGGCCTCACAGTGTTTCCTCATCTCCATCTTCCGGCTGCAGAAGCTAAAGTTATTCATTAATCAATGGATAATGAATTTAAGATATAAACTCTGAGGTTTAACAGATCTGTTATTCCTAATAACTGTCCTGGTTTGGTCTCTGCAAAGCACATGAGGCTGCTCTCCCTGGATTTTCCCTGCAGCACTGATAGCTCATACGTCTCGCACGCTTCCCATGGTAACTATGGTGTTCCAGACACAGAATTATAGTGTAAAAGGTGTTTTTTTAGTTAATTGTAATGATGGTGCTCCTGTGTGGTGGAGGTTTGTTCTACTGGCAAGTGTAGATAAAGAAAATACCCAAAATTGCCACTGGGGGACGCTTGAGGGCAGAGTCAGGTGAAGGTTCAATAAAAATGGTTGCCATGTGTTACTTCCAGTTGTCTGCTTGAAAAGTATTTTATGTGATCCAATCTTATACACAACAGTTTTTGGCGACGAGGATGGGATTTTCAAGTTGAAAGACACAGAGTCCGCAGACGAAGCGACTCCATTGGGGCAACCCGGGACTGTAAAACGACAAAGCCGAGCATTTGGTGAGTGAAAGGACCGCCAAACCGGAGCTAATAAAATGGCGTTTGGAAAGCCAGAAGATTTTCACTTCGAGGAAAGTGAGGAAAGTTTTGACAACTACCGTGCACGTCTCGAGCAGTATTTTGCAGCAAACGGCTTGGACACTAAAGAAGCGAAAACTAAGTCGGTGTTTCTCACAGTGGTGGGGAAACAAGCACATAGCTTGTTGATGGATTTATGTGCACCAAATAAACCGTCAGAAAAAACCTACGAGGAGTTGGTCGATCTGCTGCAGCGGCACTACGTACCAAAGACCAATTTCATTGCAGAAAGGTGCAAGTTTCACGGGAGAAACCAAAAAGACAATGAGACGATCAGTGATTATGTGGCCAGCTTAAGAAAGTTAGCAGCTACATGTAAGTTTGGGACTTTCTTAGATGAAGCCCTGCGTGATAGATTTGTCTGTGGAGTCAAGAGCAGTGAGCTGAGAGATCGGCTGCTCAGCACAGCGCACACCAAAGACTTGACGCTGCCGCTTGCTGTAGAAATGGCGCTCTCTTTTGAGGTAACCAGGGACAGTGCACAGCAATTTGCACAGAAAGCTTTCAAGGCTCACGTAGTGGACAAGAAAGCTAAGGCAAAGTACCGTGAAGCTACGGAGAAATGCGCAGCTGGCGGAAGGCCCTGTTATCGTTGCGGTGGAAAAGGTCACAGCCCGAACGGCTGCAGGTTTAAGGAAAGCGAGTGTCACGAGTGTAAAAAGAAAGGACACATAGCCAAAGCCTGTCGCTCACGTAAGGAAGGAGGCTATTCTATAGCGACCAAGGGAGCTATGCATCTGGATATGGAGAAAAGGCGTTCCAGCGCTCTCAAGCACCAATCCCGCCTTTGTGTCAGTGATTTCAAGCCTCCTCAGCGTGCAGATCAAGATGGCACGCAACTCCTGTCACACCACAACAGAGAAGACAGAGTGGCCAGCGATGCTTTGGTGCAGGGCAAAATGGAAGCTGCACCAAACTCTGACACTGTTCCAGTTCTGACATTAGACAGTCCTGGTTTTGGTCTGTTTGAAAGGAACACGGGTAATGGTGATGTTGTGAAACCTTATTACGTGTATGTCAGTATAAATGGTTCAAGAGTGAAAATGGAACTAGTCACTGGTGCAGCGGTGTCAGTAATATCTGAAAAGCTGTACAAGCGCAGATTTAAGTCAGTTAAACTTAGTCCAGCAAATTGTGTACTTAAAACGTACAGCCAAGAATCATTGGAACTGATGGGTAAATTTATGGCAAAAGTAAAATGTCAAGAAACCACTAAAAAACTCGAACTGCTGGTTGTAAAAGGAAGAGGTCCTACTTTGATGGGTAGAGACTGGATTAGCCAGCTAAAGCTAGACTGGTCACAAGTGAACAGAGTGACTCCAGAAACAGTGGAAGATGTATGCACCAAGTATGCATCTGTGTTCAAACCTGAGCTTGGCAAGTTGAAGGGTATTAAAGCCAAGTTGTATGTAGCACCAGAAGCAGTACCAAAGTTCCATAAGCGCCTTATGCACTAAGAGAAGCTGTGGAAAGGGAACTGACAAAATTGGAGGCAGAAGGGGTTATTTCACCTACTACTTACAGTGAGTGGGCCACTCCAATAGTGTGTATACCTAAAAAGGATGACAGTGCGAAAGTATGTGGAGACTATAAGGTCACCATAAATCCCTGGTTAAAAGTGGATCAGTATCCTCTCCCAAAAACTCAAGATTTGTTTGCAAAATTAGCAGGAGGTCAGGAATTTACCAAACTAGACCTATCCCAGGCTTACCAGCAAGTCGAGTTGGAGGAAAGCTCTAGGCATTACCTGACAGTAAACACACATAAAGGGTTGTATCAATACAACAGGTTACCCTATGGTGTTGCAAGTGCTCCTGCAATTTTCCAGAAAATAATGGATCAAGTACTTCAGGGCATGGATGGGGTTATCTGCTATCTTGATGATATTTTGATAACTGGTAAAGATGCAGAAAGTCACCTGGCTAACCTAAGGGAAGTTCTTAAAAGGCTAGAAGGCTACAATCTGAGGGTAAAGCGAGAAAAATGTGAATTCATGCAAGACAGTGTATCCTACTTAGGACATGTCATTGATGCCACAGGTATTCATCCTATGAAGGAAAAGACAACTGCCATTCAAAAGGCTCCAGTCCCAAGAAATGTAACGGAATTGAGGTCTTTCTTGGCTCTGTTAAACTATTATGGGAAGTTTATTCCAAACCTATCCACTCTGATCCAGCCAATGTCAGCATTGCTGCACAAAGATGCAGACTGGATTTGGTCTGAAAACTGTCAAAATGCATTTGAGAATGCAAAGAAGGCTCTGCAATCTGACAAAGTTTTGGTACATTTTGACTCAGATTTGCCAATTATCTTAGCATGTGATGCATCTCCTTATGGAGTTGGTGCTGTAATCAGTCACCGAATGAAAGATGGAAGTGAAAGATCAATTGCATTTGCATCAAGGATGTTAACCAAGACTGAACAGAACTACTCTCAGATTGAAAAAAGAAGCACTTGGTTTAGTGTTTGGTGTCATGAAGTTCCATGACTACCTGTTTGGAAGGAAACATGTACAGGATGATTTGCTAAAGCCTTATTTTCAGAGGAGATTTGAGCTTACTGTTGAGGATGATTGTCTGCTGTGGGGGCTTCGTGTCATAGTTCCTGAAAAATTCAGAAATCAGTTGCTTGCTGAACTGCATGAACACCACTGGGTAATAGTAAAGATGAAATCCCTTGCCAGAAGTTTGTTTTGGTGGCCAGCAGTAGATGAGTGTATTGAACGGGAGGTCAGTGAGTGTGCTATTTGCCAACAGCAGCGTAGTATGCCTGGTACTGCACCAGCACATACATGGAAGTGGGCTTCCAGTCCTTGGGAAAGAATACATCTTGATTTTGCGGAGGACCATAAGCAGATGTTCTTGGTACTGATAGATGCATATGCTAGATGGCCAGAGGTTATTCCTATGCATACTACTACTTCAGTTAAAACCATTGAAACACTGAGAATGCTGTTTGCAGCGTATGGGTTACCAAAAGAAGTTGTAACCGATAACGGGCCTCAGTTTGTTTCGCAAGAGTTTGAGTCATTTCTTATGAAAAATGGGGTGTAGCACATTAAATCGCCAGCATACCACCCTGCCAGTAATGGATTAGCTGTGCGATTAGTCCAAAATCTTAAGTAGTCGCTGGCGAAGAATCGCGCTGTTGGTGGCATGACACTTGAGCACTGTGTTGCCAATTTTCTTGTAGGGTACCGAAACATGCCCCACACGACAACGGGAAAAACTCCAGCGGAGTTGTTTCTGAAAAGACAGGTTCGAACACGACTGTCACTGATAAGACCTCAGTTTTCTCAGAGAATGCAAAGCAAAACAGAACCACTTTTTCCACGTGTCAGGGTTTTCACTGTAGGTCAACCTGTCTTGGTAAGGAATTACAGGGGAGGAGAGAAGTGGTTGAATGGAGTGGTACAAGAAATTCTGGGTCCTGTGACTTACAGTGTTGAAGTGAATGGGAAATGTGTAAAAAAAACATGTAAATCAGATATTGGGGGTAAAAGGAAACTCAACTCAGCTGACTAAAACAGACTCTTGTGGTGGAACTTTTTGGGATTGTGATGATCTGGATACAAACAAAGATGTGGATCAACAAATGAAGGAAGCACCTGTGGAAAACAGCCAACTGAGTTGCCATCATCTACAGTCGAAAGGAACACTCGCCCAGTGAGGACTCCTGACAGACTGAACTTGAAATTGCGATTATGAATGTGTGTTTAAAAAAATAAAAAAAAAGAGAAAGAAAGAGAGAAGATCAATAACTGGAAATGTTTAAGTGATGGAGAAGTATTCATTTTACAGGGGAGGACCTGTGGTGTTCCAGACACAGAATTATAGTGTAAAAGGGTTTTTTTTTAGTTAATTGTAATGATGGTGCTCCTGTGTGGTGGAGGTTTGTTCTACTGGCAAGTGTAGATAAAGAAAATACCCAAAATTGCCACTGGGGGACGCTTGAGGGCAGAGTCGGGTGAAGGTTCAATAAAAATGGTTGCCATGTGTTACTTCCAGTTGTCTGCTTGAAAAGTATTTTATGTGATCGAATCTTATACACAACAGTAACAGCCAGTAAACATGGTGTATTTCTCTGTCTTTTCTTCCGACACTTGAGCCCAGTTCTGCACCCTCTCTGTTTCCTCCTGATCTCTGTCGGAGTCTCTGTTTTCCCAGTGTGGAGTAGTCCAGTGTGGCTGAGGGCTAACAGCTGGTCCTGTGTGTAAAGAACCTTGGTTGAAAGAGTCTCCCAAAGCAGATTCAAAAAGTACATAAAGTGACAAAAAAGTTGTGCAAAAGTTACAAAACTGGAAGCCCTTGTTACATAGTCACAAAGTTACAAAGTCACATAGTTACAAAGTTATGTAGTTTCAAAGGGCTTTGAGAATAAAAGAGGGAAAGTAGGAAAACAGAAGACAGAGCTGCTGACATGCTGGACGACTTGGTTTTTTTTTTCTGTCCACCCAGCCTGCAGATAACTGAAAAACCTCTGGAACACAGGTAACAACATAAATATAACTGTAATCTGATTACTGGAAATGTAATGTGATTACTTTGGAACACCCTACACTGGTTATAGTCTGTTCCTGTTTTCTTTGGTTGTATCTGCCAACTCCTCTGTCACTCTTTGTGTTTCTGCTATATTTGATCGTTTCTATCAGACATTAAAGACTCATTTTCACTTCATTCTTCCTGGTTTCAAGCCTCTGAATTTGGTTCTTTATTGTTTCAGATATTTTTCTCTGTTGAATTAACTGTGTAAAGACTGGATTTAATCACTGATCACTAATCATCATGTTTTCAGACTGGAGCTCAGCATGGATCTGGACTCCGTTGGTAAGACTGTCTCTCCTGTTCAGGAAGAAATAAAACCTGCTGAGCTCAGATTAGACTGGATGTGAGGAGGTGACAGGTCACAGTCATATGGAGCAGAATAGAAATAGACTAAACTCTGTTCTATGCTCTGTTCATGAAAGTAACTTCAGCCTAAACGAAACACTGTTAAACTGTCCACATGAGTTCAGTGACATGACCTTAATGACCTGATTTCAATGAACTAATTTCAAGGATGTGATTTTAATGACCTGGTTTTCATGCCATCCTGTCAGGCAGGACTCAAGGACCTGCACATCTTAACATGTCATTTATTTTAGACTAAAATATCTTCACTACAAACAGCTCATGTTTATGTATATATTTACATGCAGTACATAAAAAGTTAGAACTGAATTTAGTTTTAGTTTGTGTTTATAATCATACACAGGCAGACTGAGCAATGAAACAGACATGATGAAACTCACACAGCTTTATGTTCACCATTGTTTACAGTTGTTTCACTTCCTGTTTGTCAGAGAGTTTCAGTGAAATCCGTCCGCGGGTCTACAGAGCTGCCATGAAGCTCCAGGCTCTGCAGAGACTCTGTCACAGTGAGTACTAACAAACTGAACTCATGTTTACAGGAGCATCAACAAACCTGCTTTTACGTAGAGGCAGATATTCACATCTAACCATGAACCTGTGACCTCTGACCTCTACACATGTTCAAACACTAACATGACCTCAGCATATTTACTTCCAGTGAACGTCGTGTTTGTTCGACACGTCACGACTGCTCTTCGCTTGGTGGGCGGAGTTCAACAGGACATCACAATGAGCAAAGAGGAAATGATGCATGCTCTGAACAGGATGTTCCTCAGTGTGTCAGAGGAACTGCAAGGTCATGTGACTGCGGCCGCTCTCGAGGAGACATGCAGTCTGATGTTCAGGCTGTTCGACCCGTCAGTGTAGTACTCATAATATTCACAGCACACACAGTACTGCATACAGTCAAAGTAACAATCTGTGTGTGTGTGTGTGTGTGTGTGTCTGTGTGTGTGTGTTGCAGTAGTCAGTCTGGTGGAGTTTCAGCTCGCTCTCTTCAAACCGCTCTGATTGCTCTGTCTTCAGATAACTTGCTGCTGAAGTACAGAGGTGAGGAAAACTCATCAATAAATACACATCACAGATCAATGATCAATGAACGGATCACAGATTAAACTGATCAATTAAAGTGAACATGGAGAAAGTTCCATCAGGTTCAACAGTAAAGACACCAGAATAGATCCAGTCCTATCTAAATTCTGTAACAAGCATTTCTCTGTTCCAACAATATGACTCTCTGATGATTTCAATTCAAAACTCAGAGGGACCCAAAAGAGGACCCTGAGGAACCCCAGATCTAAAACTTCTTCTAAACTGGTTTCACTGTTTTAATCTGAGAATTTAAGAATGTCAAAAGTTTTATGTCCATTCTTCATAAATGAGAAGAAACAGAATAGGTCAGCACAGTTTTTATAATCTATAAGAAAACACTGATATGAAACAAATCTTGCTCTACGGATTAAATTTAAAAGCTGATACAGTACCAGTCAAAGTTAGGACACACCGCCCTTCAGATTAAAGCTCAGGTGTTTCCAGGTCTGCTGCAGGTCTCAGTGAGCCCTGCAGGTTTCATCAGCAGGTCTGGACTTAGGTGTTTGCTGCAGGACCTCAGCCAGGTAAACACAGCTCACACTATATTTCCCAGCATGCCTTTCTGTGGCTGCTCTCTCTAACATGTGTTTTCAGGTTCCTGCGGCGGTTCAGGAGGAAGTTGTGTTTGGTGATGTGGAGGCTGCGGTGCGGTCGTGTTTTAATAAGGTGAGAACACAAACACACACCTGGCTGCATGCGAATGGTGTTGTCATGGTAACATGCTGTCTGTGTTTATAGGTGTTGACCCCAACGATGAGCGAACACCATGTGTTGTCATGGCTGCAGAGTGAGCCACGCCTGTTGCTGTGGTTACCCACTCTGTACCGGCTGTCTGCCAGTCAGAGCGTCACACACAATGTTCGCTGCCACACCTGTAAGACCCGCCCCTTCTCTGGGCTCAGGTGAGGTTAAACTTTAGACCGGAAACCAGGGGAAACATCCATGAGTCTGATGTTGATTTACCTGTGCGTTCAGGTATCGATGTTTGAAGTGTGTGAACATCCATGTGTGTCAGAGCTGCTTCCTGACCAACCGCCAGAGCAGGAAACACAAAACCCACCATCCAGTGCTCGAATTCTGCACACAGGTAAGAACACAGGAGGAACAGGTAACGAGAGGCACAGGTAACGGAATGAACAAGTGACAGGAAGCACAGGTAAAAGCCCTGAAACATAAGGGAGGTATAAATCTCCACAGGTGCACATGAACAGGTAACCCTCATAAAGGAAGTAAAAACCTGTTCAGTGTTCATTCTTTACCAGCCCACCTGGCGAGAGTCTCTGACCTCATTAGTGCACAGTGCTCGTCACACCTTGCTGCCACGGCGATACACTCAAAGAGAAGTAAATAGGAGGGTCCTAATGTGGGCGGAGCCAGGAGAGACTAAGAACAGGTATGGAAATAACTTTTAAAAATACAATCCCCTCATTTGGTATCTTTCTATATTCATGTTTCTATACTCCTCAGAGCCCCGCCCCCCTCTGATGCTCCAACACGATTGGCTGACTCAACTCACAGTCCCTCCTCTGACAGGCATGTTTCCCATAATCCTTCAGAGCTTCCTACACCTCCCTCGCTGCTCTTCTTCATGTAAATCTCTGCAGACGGATGAGGACATGCCAAGTCAACAGGTGACCTTTAATGACCTCACTGTGCACTGTGACATCATTAAAGGGATAAAAGTGATGTCATGTGACTGTGTGTGTGTGTTTGGTACTCAAGGCGGTGGCACTGCTGGCAGATGTGAGGAACCTGCAGAGGGACCGATGGTGAGATCAAACAGATGGTTTTACCGACCTTATGATGTTTGTTTACTTTGTTTATATTAATGGTTTTTATTTTTTAGTTTGTTTTTTCTGTTACCTTTGTCATTTATGTCTGTTTCTGATTGGATTTTACACTTATTTTCTTATTTATTAGTTTTCTAGTTTGGATTGTTTTGTGTTTCTTTTTGTTTGTTTGTTTTTATCTCTTTGTTTGTTTTTTGCCCATCAGGCTGTTGGAGCAGGAGCTGCAGGCATTTCGGCTCACCATCCAATCAGAGCAGGGAGTCCTGGAGGACAGGTGCTCTGAGATGGAAGTTAGCATGGAAACACTGAGGCAGCACAATGCTCATCTGCAGGAACTGCTCACGCAGGTGAGTGGAGCTCTGTGATTGGCTGATGGCTGCTGAGGTGCATTCTGATAGTTGTATTTGAACATTGTGTTCTTCAGGCCATGAACAAGACTCAACAACATGCCAGCAACATGCCACACAACACGGAGAACATGCAGAAAGGAAGCATCACGCCAGCCTCTGATGCCCCAACAACCACAGAAGAAGACGTGGAGGATGAGGAGGAGGAACAGGAGGAGATGAAGATAGAGGATGAGTGTAGCCAGGAATCCATACAAACTCCATCTCCCATAATCCAACAGGGCTCACCTCCCTCATATGACGTAGACTCTGAGGAGGAGTCTGCTGCTGACGTGCTTCCATATCACCCAATAGAACAACCGCATTGCCCTGAGGAGGCGGGGCCACAAGGAGAACACAGCTATCTGTCTGAAGAAGAGGAGGATGATGGGACATGTAGTCCAGAGAAGCTGCTACAGGAGACCATAGAAGGACTGAAGGCTGCACTGGAGATGCACAGGTGGACTCACACAGGTGAGACAGGTGAAGATAGTTTTCTTCAATGTAACAGAGGCCACAACAATAAACAGAAAGGAGCACATGAGATTAGACCCACCTGTCAGGTGACCACACACCTATCCTGTGAACCTTCGCCTGTTGGAGGCCAAACAATTCAAAAGCTCAACCAAACAAGACACTGAGCCTATTCCAGGAAGCAGGTTCAACAATCTCTGAGTTTAAAAACATACTCTGAGTTGATCAACTTTGAGATCGGCAACTCTGAGTTTCCCGTTCCAGAACAGCTGATCAGACTTAGTTCAATCAACTCAGTATGATCACCCTGAGTTAGCACGTGCGTGAGTAAGGAAAGAAAGCCATCATCAATGGAGCTCTGATACCATGATTCATGGCAACGGGTAAATAAAGAGCGGAGCCTCCATTTTAATCCGATGGATGGAGGATCGCACGTGTCAGTGTGAAGCATGACGAGTCACTTTAATCAGCCCGACCCCCTCTGACATCATCACAGACAGAATAAAAGTTTGTTATCAAACATATCATTTCTTTATAATGTTTGCTGTCATCATCGACACAACTTCATCTCCATCAGATGAAGCTCAATCCTAATTTCACATCTGATTGATCAAATCTAATTATTGAGCTGCAGCCTGACGGACAAACTGCAAGAGACAGAAAGTGAAGATAAAAGTGGAGAAACAGCTCAGACTGAGTTTACTGATCGACCTGTGTTAGAGCCTGAGACAGCAGCAGAGCCCGGGGGGCTGACCTCAGGTCAGTTTATTAATAAAAACTGCAGTTTATAACAGTTCAGCTGACGACCATTTAATTGTTTAAAAAAATCATACAGTAAAAATGGAATCTATTGATGAAATGCACCCTCAGTTTATTCATTCTTTTAATGGAGAATTCAGGTGGACTCAGACAGGGTTTGCTGATCCTCAGTGGAAAATATTTCGAGAGTCATACTCTGAATTTCAGACATCATAACTTTCAAAATATTGATTTCAGTCACTTTAAATCCATTTAGTTCAGTTTGGAAGTCTTTAAATCATTTCAGCCTCATCTTCATTCAAACATTCCCATCATCTCCAGGATCAGACATTTTTCCATCAGTGAGCTTTTCCAACACGACCAATGATGGATCATTGATCACTGATCAGTGTGTTCTGTGTCAGCAGCTTCATCCAGATCTGTGTGATGTAACAGTGATGCTGCAGTAACTACAGTAAATGTTTCAGAGGAGCTGACTGACAGTCTGACAGCTGCAGCTGCCTCATTATAAATCCGTGACATCATCGCTGTCTCTGCCCTCACAGCCTGTTGATGAGTAAACAACAGTAAAAGCTTCATGTTACGTACAAAAATAACAAACTAACATCTAACTGGGATTTCAGAGCATGTAGAAACATATGAATCTGCAGATGAATTCACTCCTCTGATAGCAACTTTATGAAGGAGGAAATTAATGGGAGGGTCAGACAGGTGGTTCAGGTGCAGCAGGAGGGGTGGAGTCAGAGAGACACTCAGAGTTTGTTGGATTAAACCTACCAAGGAGCAGGTTAGGGTTACAGAGTCTGTTACCTTGGTAACTGACTCAGAGTTGGAGTTAGCTCTCTTTCTGGAACTGAAAACCCAAGTTTCCTCATTTTAGGGTTAACAAAGCCAGAGTGGTCAGCAAAACCTGCTTCCTGGAGTAGGCCCACCATCTGTGAAAACCAGATAGTATCACACACTGTCCAGGTGTAATCTGCATAGTTGGTGACTTTGAATAGCTTGAATCTGGACTCTCAGAACAGGTGTACATAGACTAAGATCATCTGCCTCCATCTCACCCTATCCCAGCATCCTCCTCTGTCACTCCAACCCTCTGCATGTCCTCCTTCATCCATGAACCTCCTCTGAGGTCTTACTCTTTTCCTCCTGCTTGGCTTCTTCAGGATCTGTAGCATCCTTTGCTCCTCTGCACATGTCCACTCTAACTTTGAGCTGTCCCTCTGATAGACTCATTTCTAACCCTGTCCATCCATGACCTTGGCCTCCAGTAACACCGTGAGGAATCTTGGGAGTCATTTTTGAGCAATATTTCTAAAATTACAAACAGGTGTCCGGTTCTGGTTGGGTTGTTAAATGTTCATCCTCGCCATGTGAACAATGCTAAATCATGTTTGTGTGTGTCCAGGTGAGAGGACGAGGGCAGGGCTTCTGCTGGGCTGCAGAGCAGGTGGGAGACTCGATGCTCCACCTGGTGGACACTGTGAGAACAAACTGACCAGATGATGGTATCCAGTTTAGAAAATTTTATTTAAACATTAAATAAATGCAGATACAAAAAGTATCAAAGTTTACCTGCAGAAAATGTCTCAGGTGTGTTGTTATGGAGGCATAAAGCTGCCAGGATCTTTGTCAAATCATCAAGTCTCATTTTCATGTTTCTGTAACAAATTATGAAGAAATTTAAATAAATTTAATTTTGTTTTATAACATTTTCTAATTTTTAGTTTTTTTGCCCACAATAGGTAAAATCCATTTACCAATTTTACTCAGACATTTCTCATCATAATAAAACTTAAAATTAATTTAAATTTAAAAATTAAAAATAAAGCTACACAATATTCAAAACTTCAAAAAATGAAAATGTGACTGATTAAACTTCATAAATAGATTTTTACATTTTAATTATCAGGTTTGAAAACATAATTTTGGCCAAAAAGAAACTCCAGGTGTAGCTTACACCTGGACAGGTGACCAACAGGTGAGTCAAGATACAAACGCAGTAAAAATGATAAATGGATTTAGAGTTTTAATTTCTGAGTCATTATAATATTGGCACCAGCAGGCCTCCATACAGCCTCATTTATAAACTGCTACATTATTCACCAATAACTAATCAATACCCCCATCAATAACCTGACGATAACCAGCTCGACCAGGTTTTATGAAAAACAAGTCTTTTATTTTGAAAATCTGACAGGTGTCTGTCCTGCTATCTCCGCGGCCTGCGGCCCCTCCCCCGGCGAGATGACAGCAGGGGGGCGTGACCCGCAGAGTCTGCGGGAGTTTCCTGCCAGGTCCAGCCCGGCGCAGTGCCTCCCTCCTGGATGGAGGGGGGGTGGCCTGAGCCCTTGTTCGCCTCTGGGAGGATGGGGGGCGGTCTCCTCTCCCTTCTAACATCCCTCCGGCTCTCTGTCCGGCCATCAAGGGGCAGAGCCTGAGACGTGTCAGTCTGAGCAGAGTCCCTAGTGAGTGTGCTCAGGAGGAAGTTGCTGCTGTGATCTTTGACCTCTGTGGGCAGTTTGTCCGTGTTCAAGTCCGGGCTCAGACTCCTGAACAACTGTCGAACGCAGGGCGGTGGTGGGCCAGAGGGGGAGGAGCTTCTGCGCCACAGGAAGCCTCTGGGTGGGTTCTTAAGGATACGGTTGGAGGTGGGGTCATAGAACTTGACAGGAAGCCGCTTGTATTTGACCTTTAACCCCTGCTGGTCCAGCGGACGCCGTTTCTTCCTGCAGTGTTTCTGGGCGGAGCCTGCCACGGGCATGCAGGTGGGGGCGGGGCCTGATGGAGAGGAGAGTAGGTAGACCACTGAGGTGCCTGGCTGCACAGGTGTGATGATGCTGGAATAGGATGAGGGAGAGAACGCCACGTCTGCGCATCAGGTGTCCTCTCAGCTGCCTCCTGATTGGCTTCTGGGCTGCCGGCGGGCTGGGCTTCTGGAGATAGCTGATGAACAGCAGGAACGACCAATCGGACGGTCTGAGTGCTGTGACTGACCTTCACCACCTGCATGCACAGAGGAGGTGAGATGTGTGTCTTCAACAGGAAATGAGAACACTCTGATTCACATGACTCACCTGACACCTGGATGCCAGTCTGAAGCCCCGCCTCCTGCTCCTCCTCCTCCTCACATACAGAGAGTCAGCTTCATTCTGCTCCATCAAGGGCAGCACACCTGCATCTGGCTCCACCTCCTCAGGGACAGCATGCTCCTTCTTCTGGCTCCGCCTACCATACCTGTGTTTGATGAAATCACCAGAAAGACTCAGATATGTTTATGAGGAGATACCTGTGGGTGTGGCTTATGGCAACATTCATGGAAATTTGAAACTGCTGGCTAAGGCTAATCGTAGATTTGGTAAAATCATTATTCAGGTCGGTAGTAATGACACCCGGTCAATCGGAGGTCACTAAAATTAATATTGACTTGGTGTGTAACTTTGCAAAAACAATGTCGGACTCTGTAGTTTTCTCTGGGCCCCTCCCCAGTCAGACCCGGAGTGACATGTTTAGCTGCATGTTCTCTTTGAATTGCTGTCTGTCTGAATGGTGTCCAAAAAACGACGCAGGCTTCATAGATAATTGGGAAAGTTTCTGGGGAAAAGGAAAAGGAAAGCCTCAAATCAGAAGTGCCTGACTCCGTGGTATAATTCACAAACGTGCAGCTTAAAGCAGATAACCCGTAAGCTGGAGAGGGAATGGCGTCTCACTAAAGTAGAAGATGCTCAT